>JANIJG010013443.1:0-46045 GCA_024611175.1 Megaceryle torquata | reverse complement strand
AAACTTACATGTATTTTGGGTTGCGTTTTTTTGTCGTTTGGTTTGGGGTTGTTTTTTTTGTTTGTTTGTTTTGTTTGGGTTTTTTCTTTGTTTGTTGTGGGATTTTTTTGTTTGTTTTTTAATTTTCATTTGTGGAGGATGCCAAAGCTCCCTACAATAAGTAGTTGTGTTGTTGAGAGATTTGTGGATCTAGAACTTTAGCGTTCTAGAACTTTAGAGATTACTAGTCTGTAATCTCTGTAGGATTCACAGGGTGCTCCTGTGGCTGATGCTATTTTCCCTGTAATTCCTGCTTTCATTAACAGCCTTTTTTTCTCCAGAGCTAGACAAGATAGAAACAGATCTTTCTTGCAGGTATATGTGAGAAGAGGAGGTATAGAGAGATAGTCTGGGTTTGTGAAACAGCCATCTATAAGAAACAGCTGTAATAAAAATAAATGCTGGTGGTCTAAAAGTAAAAGCTTGGCAGATTTCCTGGGCAGTGTATTCATAATGCTCTTAACTTTCCCAATTAGATGGGAGTATTTATCAGGTAGTACTCTTATGTTTCTGTAAAATCTATATGCAGGAGAATAACTTCAAAGTGCCTTGCCTTCAAATGCAGCCATTTAATAGTAATGACTTAGCAGTGTTGCAGTGCTGATTGATAATTTGAGAACATTTACTGAAAATTGGATTTTATTTTTTTTTTCTTGTGTAGGAGACTATCTCCTTATGAGCTGGAAATCCTAAATTTACATGAGAGCCCACTGGGAGTTAGTTGTGCTATAGATTTAACTAAAAGGAAATTGGGCAGCCTAATCCTGAAGTAAAAAATACAACTTGGTTCACAGGAAGTGTTGTAAATTCATTGTTACCTAAATAACCATCTTTTCATATTCGTTAATGAAGACTAGCCTAACTTTAATCAGTGAGATGTAAAAATGCTTTATTGTGTGTTTTCTACGTAAATGTTTTATAGACTTATATTAATCAGGAGAGTTCTCTGCCAAACTGGAGACACTATATTCTATTGTTTTACATTGCTCCAACAATTATTCTGAGGATAATATTTAACATTAGAGACAACATTTTTCCCATGGTTGCACACCAGTCTGCATAGCATCTCTGAGAGAAGTAAGCTGAGGAATTCCTTCTCATATTCTATTTTGTGCAAGACCTGTCCAGAAAAGGGAAAAAAATCCCATTGTTCCTACTTCCACGTTTCTCATCAGATCTGCTCTTTCATTGGCATCAAAATTGGGTGATGCAGGAGAAATTTGAGACTACAGAGGTATGCAGGTGTTGGCATTTTAAATGTCCCTCTGGTAAGGTGAGCATAGTCCTGCTGTATGCCTTTCGTAGATGAAGTCAAATGCCTGCCCCCTCTCACACCTCTGTCTATTGAAGTAAAGAAGGGTTTGTTCAAGTGGAGCAGTTTGTTCTAGGAAATGGAGTTCTAATTTTGAAACAAAAGATGAAAAGCACTGTATGTGCTAATGCTTTTTATTGGTAGCTATTTTCTAAAGTAAATGAAAGCCTAGAATTGCCCTAGCATTGCATGATAGAAAAGATAATTCATAATAGCTAGTAAATTAATTAACCATTATAACAAATGTTCTATGAATTTGTTAAAATGTGTGTTTTGTTGTTTTGTAGTTCCTAGCGAGTCTGTAGAGTTATGCAATTATTTTGTTGTCGCTAAATCTTGTTTACTGCTACTAAAAATCTAGATAATACTGGATTGCTTTATGTAATCACTTTTGTGGTTTGCAAAATACTAGCAAACTTAAACTGAAGTCAGGGAACGCAACATTTCAACAAGGGCATCTGAAAATAACAGTAGAGAGAACTTGATGCACAAACCATGGAACATCATCTTTGGCCTGTCGTCAGTTACTCTTGTCCAAACTGTCAAGGCACCGAGCCCAAGTGCCAGGCTAATTGCCAAACTAGAAAGCCTTACTTCAGGTTGCCCAATTACAAAGAACTACGAAGATACAAAGTTGGTAATGGAAAATAGGTCTCTGATAAGAGGGCAAAGAACAAAGTAACCAAAAACCAAAGTAACCATGTGTTTCTTCTCGTTCTTAGGATCTGTATTATCCCGATCATCTTCCGAGATGTGATCTCTTTCACAGAATCCACAAAGTAAAGTAGGGTGGCAGGAATATAAAGCAATGGTGGAACGCCCACTGGACATCTTTCTCTGCAACGTAACGTAGACATCCAAGCGAGAATAGCTTAGCCAACTAGAAGAATTACTACCTGGAAATCATTTATTCCTTAATTAAAATGCTGGATTTTCAGGCAATTTTTAAGCCTTCTGAAATAGACTGGCTAGAACCCTTTGAGGATCCGGGCTAGTGTGTTAACCTATGTGTTGGCTAATGAACCTTCCAAGATGCATCTTTTGACCTAGAACCAAACAAGGCAACTATGGTAAATGTAAGGGTTTTGACATGGCTATTTCTTCTAAAAAGCCTTAAGAAGTTAGCAGAAGTTTCACAAAAAATCATTTGGCTTCTGATATTATCCTGAAAACATCAGAATTTCATCTGAAAGTCATTTATAATCTGTCACAAAACTCTGTTTTGACATATGTTGTGTTAATTGAGCTTCTGAGGGTGTGCGATTCCAATGTGTCTGTTTAAGGAAGCAGTTGCTTACCTGTTTCAAATATTCACAGCTGAGCTAAACTTTCATCTTTATTCTGCTCAGCATTGCTGTTTCTACTAAACCCTAATGCATTATTCATAACTGCTTCTAATTTTGGCCTAACTTTGAACTGGAGATAATTGGAGTGTCTCCAATTGTCTTATGTTCACATATCAAAGAGCATTAAGTCAGCAGTCAGCATTGTTCTTGTGCTATATGTATGTGTGTGTTTGAAAGAGGAAATTTTGTTAGCGATATTGGGGCATTCCCAATTTATTTTTTCAAAATTAAATTATAATAAATTAATAATGATCTTATAGAAGGGATGCTATAAGTTATCATGTTCAGTAATGCAGATCTGGGTCTTAGTAGGAAATTCATTGGAGGCAAGAGAACGCATCTAAGTGACTTCAGTAGTTTTTAGATGAAGCACCAAGTAAAGGTTGATATTTTCAGCATTACCCTTTCCTTTGGTGCTGCAAGACTGTTAGGAAGAAATTGTCAATGCTTCTAGGTATCCTAGCTTCTAGGTATCCTATATCTAGGTATACTGCTCCTCTTCTAGTCCTGCTTGTTTCCTCCTTTTCCCCCTCCAAACTCAACACACATTGAGGTGAAACTGGTAAGGAATGCAGTGAGAATCAGAAGCTGCTTGCTTGTTCAAGTGATGGGGGGAGGCAGTGTGCTAGGGTCCTACTTTGATGGACAGCAAGTTTATGGCTTGAAATGACATCTGCTTATGAAGAAACTGAGAATGTGTTAAGATACGTGAGTTCTTCTGCAGGAATAGGAGATGCACTGAGCATCTGATGAGGATGGGGACAGCAGGGTTTAGATCTTAACTGAAGAGTGCTACTTGAACTGCTTTGCATTGCAGCTGGTTTGACTCCAGTCACAGCAAATGAAGGGAAACTCAGAGGCTCAAGAACATCACGTGCCTCATTCTTGTCTGAAATTTTGCAAATATTCCGTAATAACTACGGTTGTTTAAACCTCCCTGCAGCCTCACAAATGTTACAGTGCCTTTTTTTTCTCCCTGCAATCCAGATGCAGTTACACCCAGCCTCTCACTACTGTACACTTACAGACATTTACAGTGTATGAAATGCTGAAAACTGGGTTTGGGGGATTAACACGTTAAGCACTAAAGTGCTTTACTGTGTAATTTGCAAGAAGCCTCTTTTTTTTTATTTTTTTTTTATTTTATATTTATCACAGTAGGGTAAAATAATCTGGTGGTTGCCTCTGAGGAACAAAGTAGCCATTCCCCAAAGTTACAGCTGTTAATTGGTCCAAGCATCTGAAGCCTTCTTACTTCAAAAGATTTGGCTACAAGTGTCGAGTTTAATGTAGTTACAGAAAATGCTTTGCTTTTGAGAGATTTAAATACTAACCCATCTACTAATAATATTCTCTTTTAAAACCATTAGTCAGTTCTTTAAAATTTGATATTTTACAATTCACATTACAAAGGCCTCATACACATTACTGTAATAATTATCATATTTCACGTGATTTTTTTTTATTTAAGCTTTTTATGTCTAAATATCTTAAAATTCACAAAAGGCAGATGCCCAAATTATCCGAACGCCTGGTTCTGTCCCTTTAAAGTACCTGGCAAGGCTTAGACATGCTCTTGCTGTATTGCCCTTTACCTACAGTCAAGTACCTATCGGGGCATTTGCAATATGTGTGAATTTCTTTGAAATCTGATTTTCTTTTTTTTTTCTTTGCTTTTTCTATGTGAAAAGGTAACCTTTAACAGAAACAGCTAGCTAGAAATACAGTGCTCAAAACTGAGCTGGCTAAGTAATCTGCCCACATTCTGATCACTTTGAAGAGGGTTGCTGTAGAGTTACTGCAAACGTCCCAACATCATATTTTGTATCCTTTCAGTGATTATCTGTGTTCGGCTTTCGGCGCTGCAAAGAGTTAAAGAACATTTCAAGCCCACACAAAGTCCTATGAGAGTTTGTGGCTGTGTACAGTTTAGAACAGCAAGCTGTATGGTCCCTGTTGCAGCAGTGAAGATGGTCAGGATTTTATTTATTTAGTACTTTTTTTAGCATTAGTCAAATACAGCTGATATCCACCAGAAAAAAAAAAAAAAAAACCCAAACATTTGAGAATCAGCATTTTTTTTTTTTTAGTTTCACACTAGCAGAATAAATAATTTTGTAAGACTGTGAGAAAGTAGGAGGGTAAGGGTGGATTGAAGATGCAGAAAAGTTTTCTTCTTAACACGTTGGTGAACAATAAGCAAATTAAAATCAGCCCAGGAAATACATCGCTTACTTTGTGAGCTTTTAACCTTTCCCCAAAAGCCTGTCCTGGAAGTCCCGTGAAGTCCCATGTTCAACTACCATCATGTTTTGCTACCCATCTTTCCCCCCTGCCCCCTGCCATCTTCATTCCCCTTCCCCCAATTTCCTATTAAAAGGAAAGCAACCGAGAGCTCATAAGTAACAGGCTCATGCTTTCAATCAAAGGCGAGAGCTGAATAGCCTTCCACTCAGAGTGAGTTCAGCAGACCTAGAGTCAGGGCCCCTTCATTAATGAGAAAGGAATCTGTTCACCTTCTGAAATCTTTCAGCACTCCCTGAAGCTGCCTGAACCACACAACTTGCATTTCTCATCAATTTCCCCACTGTGGCCACAGTTCCATTTCTCTCTTTTTCTAATTCATCTCTTGAAAACCAAATATGCAAAGGTAGTTTCCCTACTCTTGCCGCAAGTAGATCCTGAGGTTCTTGGTCTTTATTTTCTCATTAGGAGATGTTGTTTCAAATTAATTCCCTCCTTTCTCTGGCCCCTAAACACTTTATTTCAGTGAAAAAGAAAAAAAAAATAAAAGAAAATTATGAGTTGGGCTTACATCAAGGAAGAATAACATTTGCATCAGGCTTGCCAGGCATGTGCAGGTCCAAACATTGGTTTTGACTCTCAAGCTCCGTGGTTTCCACTCACAGTTTCAGTTCACACAGACTGAGTTTTGTTTTGAGTTTATAGGGTTTAGAACAAACCCTGGAAATTCAAATGCAAAACTCCCCCAGAACAGCTGTGGTCCAAACTCTATTAGCTTCTAAAATGCTCAAATCATCAAATGCTCCTGAAACATAGCTCAGGTTTGGTGAAAACCTCATTGACCTAATGTGATACCTGCTTGGTTTGGGACATTTTATTAGCTTTTTTTTTTTTTTTGCATTAATTCTATATTGTAAATATTAATATGACCTCATCACCCCAGCACATGAGGAATTGTATCTCTGTCATTATTTCAGAAATTATTGTTTTATTGTGTCTGCAATGCTATGCCTTTAATGTTAAAAGAATAGCTACTGTCAATGAGAGGATAGACCAGTGAGGAATGACCTCATATGTGTTTTCTATCAGGTGTGTCCCAAGCTTGCACAGAACAAGTATCCAGTTGTTATGCTATGGATGGTCCCTTTTGGAGAGCAAAGTTTTGGTAGCAATCCCATTATGATCACATATGTAAATATAAATGACTTTGCTCATGACAGGTATGGGGGAGGATGCTTTGTGTGGGAGAGTTGAGAAGGAATGGGAATTGATAAGAAATGTGTACTTGATAGATTCAGTGTAGCTGAGAATTGGTTTAGGTTTTGATATCAGGCAGCTTTGGCTCTTATTATAACATGCAAACAGTTAAGATCAGAATTTGGACTGAAAGGCCAGGCTTCTGTTGGTCTTTAGAATCATTCTACTTCAAGGGTTTTCTTTTTCTCTTAATGCATAACCAATAGTGGGGAAAAAAAATAATTTCCCTGGTGGAATCGGGAGAAAAAAAATCATAATACAATAGGAGCTAAATTTAGTATTTTTGAGCTCTGTTTGTTGTATTATTTTGATAGTACATACACCTTAAGGATATAGTGAGTAACTGAAAAACTGAGTGAAAAGGACCTAGAATTCTTGACTAAAAAAAAAAAGATATCTTGTCAAAACAAGCCGTGTGCAATCAAGGTTTCCATGGGAGAAAAGAACAACCAGAGATTGTACAACTGAAGTACTGTGTATATGATGTTAATAGCTGTGGGTGCTGATTGCTTACTAATTTAAATAGATATTGTGAGTGCTCAAAACCAGGGTATGAAGTGCTTACAGTAGCTTTCTTCACTTTACAACCATGAAAAAGAATCTGTCATTGGAATTACAGATATAGCTGTAAGATTATGACAGGTACGACCAGCTATGTTTCCCTTTCTCCCCTTTCATTTTTTTTTTTCATGCCTGAAGTAACTTTATTGAGGACTGAAAATAATTGGATCAGAATGTAGGGATGAAGGTATCCCAGGTGGAGGTCAGGAGCTAGTAGCAGTAAGTGAAGATGCTGGTGTATAGCAAAGAACATCACTGCAGAAAAGCAACTGTAAAATCTGCCAAAGAGAGCGCCAGTTTGTTGTGACTCAGTCACTGGCACATGAACAGCCCATCGGTTGTTCTGGTGTCAGTGGTGAATATCCTTAAGGCTACGTATTTGTGCTACTGCCTGTGCCTACTCTTCCAGCTGTTCAGCGGCAGTGCCTGCTGGCACGCTCTGCAGCAGCCTACGCAGCAGAAGGGAAGCTTTCACTTGTGCTTTCCAGGCTTGTTTTTGTACTAGCAAGCATTTTTCTCCTTGCCATCATTTCAAACCAGGGAAGGGAGATGCTGCTCGCAAGTACTGCACTCAGGCCATGACCTCCAACTGCTCCTGCAACTGGTCTCCTGGGGTGGCTGCTGTGCTCCTTTCAAAAGCTTTTAAAGCATAAAACTCCTCTCGTTGCTTGGCACTAGCACTGCTTTGAAATGTAGCTAGTATTCCTTTGTACTTCAAACAAGCCACTGAAACTCTGCTCTAATTCTCCCAGCGCACCTATCAGCACTGTTGGGGTGGGCACGTGCGCTGCAGGAGTGCCCTGAAGCCTCATGGTGCGGATGCGCCGAAAAGCAGGCGGCCCGGAGGTGTCCTGGCTGCGGTCCCCGGCCTCTCTCTGGTCCACCCAGGGAAACTGAGGAACAAAAAGTGGAAGTAGCTGGCCTGGGTCATGCGCTAGGTGAATCATGGGGCTGGAAGGAGACCCTGGGTGGCCTGGACCTTTCACCGGTTGCCTCATTCCTCTTCCCAAGCCCCAGGTGTCATCTGAACATTTGACTTCTATTTTGCAGCCTTTCTTGGCTCGCTCTCTCAGCCCAGGGATCGTTCGAGTGCCTGTGGTGCAATGGCCTGGATTTTTAAAGGTTTTTCTGTTAGGCTCACCATGAAGAACACAACTCCTAAGCGTAGCTGAAGCTCCTTGCAGCCATTAAAACTGCACTGCACCCACAGCACATAATGGCATGAGAACATTTCAAGGACTGCTCGATCATGAACTGCTCCCTGCAGCTGCTCTTAGAAGAAGTTTATTTAAAACTTGTGTTCCTATTTCAGTTTTCTGAGAGAGCAGCGTTTAGGCTCTTTGAAATTCTGCTCAATAGAAACTAAATTAAATCCTGCTGTCATCTATCTCCTTATTTTCGAATCGATTAAAAGCTTGTTTAGTGTTAGGTGGGCTGCTCTGGATTTTCAGGTAGGCAAAGGATGTGATCCTTTGAATTATTCGAGGCTGTGCTGAAAGTTACCTATGTAGTTTTCTTTTGCTACTAAATTACAGAAAAGAGTAAGGGGGCTAAAAAAGGCCTGAGTTTATTCATGCAAACAACTCTGCAAGTCCCACCGTTGCCACACAGGAAGGTCCCTCCTTAAACCAATTTCAAATCTGGGGCTGTGAGCCTTTGCCTTCTGTTTTGTTACTGCTGAGGTTAACGAGTCAAGGGTCAGGGCATTCATCAGTGACTGGTGCAGAAAAGAGTTGCTAAAATTGTGGTGAAATGTGAGCTTGCTGTCATGGGAACAGAGTGGGAGAGACAGCCTTTGGGGAGGGACAGCCTGCCTAAGCCACTGGCAAGGGGGAAAGCCTGGCAAGGGGGAAAGCCTGGTAAGGGCACCTTTGCCTGGAGCACTGGTTTAGTCCTGGTGCACTTCTGTACATGGATGTACTCTGCATTTAATCTTTTATTTATATCTTTTTTTGAGGGGTGGATTTTCTTGTATCCTTTAACAAGGCAGGAGCCTGCTGGAGTCTGTTCCCTAAAAATTAAGGTCGGTCATCAAATGCATGATGCTTGGTCTGAATCTAACAAGTAGGTACGGGTGAACTCTGCAACGCCAGAAGTTTCACAGATGTTATCTTTGCCTAGCAGTAAGTGAAGCTCTAAATCCTTTACTCAGTCTGCTGACAGTTTCCTTAAGCACAAACAGCCCTTTAAGAAAGGAGCTGTTAGCAGTGTGCACAGCTTTTACAGTGCAGCCCTGAGTCACGATACTGGAAGGGGCTGAGCAGATGTAATGCCCATCAATTTGTTATTAATAATTAGAGGACTGCTTCATGCAGATTCTTCCTTTTTTTTTTTTTTTTCTTTCTTTCGTGCCCTCAGCCTGCCTACTTTTTTCTTATTTAATTTATGATCAAAACAGGAAGGTGCTGCTTTTGTAAAAAGCATCGATGGTTAAGAAATTATTATTTATTTCTTCAGAATACACAAATCAAATTTCATGTTCTCATTCAAAGCAGAGGCTCTTTTCTCCTGGGTATCACTAGTCTACAGGGAAAGCTACTGCACTTTAATATAATTCCTGCACCATTACTCACATTGACTATAGTTTTGCAAGAGGCAGATTTACTTGCTTACAGTCCATTCTTTAAGCTGTTTATTTATTGTGCATCCTTACTCCTCCCTTAAGACCTTCAGAAATGAAAAAGCTAAGGGGCTACCGGTTCCTTCCCTCACTGAGGTATGCAGACACTTTTCAGAGCTTCTTTTCTGTGACAAAAGCAATGGCAGAAGGTAATATAAAGCAATGCGTCCAAAGTAGAATCTGGTTATAATTTGGAAGCAGTCAGTACTGCCATCTGTTTTGTAGTCCCAAAACACACGTGGATGCCCCATAGCACAAGTCGGGGAATCTTGGCAATTGCTCTAATTTGTCCATAGTGTCTGCAGCTCCCAGAGACCTGGGCACGATGCAGAGATAACTGGGGTCTGGCTGTGCCCCACCTCATCCTACTGCATTCAGCTTCTGCTTTGCTATCCTAACTTGCCCATCTCTGTTCTTTACAAGTAGCACAGACTTAATCTTCTCCTTTCAAATGATTATCAAAGCTACTGATAGAAGTTATTCAGTGTTGCCTCTGCAGAACGTCAGCAGCGTATGAGATGGGTAATGCTACTTTGATGTGTTATGGCTATTCTAGTTATTAAAAATCCAGTTTGGCTAGAATGGTAAGCTAAAGGAGAGACTTATGGTACCAGTATATAGATGCCCACTGCTGATGATAAGAATATAGAGCCCCTGAAAACAAATTGTATTTTGGGCAGTCTATTCCTAGCCTTTATTTTCCTAACTTCTTGCTCCATGGTGGCTAAGTTGTATTGGTGTTTCTTTTGCAGATTATTTTTATTTCATTTTAAACCCTGTTTCTCCTTTAATAGAAAAGAATTAAAACTTGTATCAGAAAATCAGACTTATTTTCAATCTGTTGTTTTTCACTGTCAGTTTCCTAACCTATTTCCTTCCTCAAGGGACTTTAAATATATGAACCTCTAAATACAGAGATAGGCAGTTTTTCTCTCTCTTCTATTTTTTTTTTTTTTGTGCCTGTGAGGCCTGCAGATTTCAAATTTCTTTCATCCTCCAAAAAGTCAGCATTTTCAAAGAAGTGGGTTCCTGTACACTTTTTACATGCTCTGCAGTACTCGTCAAACTTGACTTTTAATCTCTTTCTCTGCACGTGAGAGGAGAGTGCAGGCAGGGGACACATTTATACCTCAGACTCTCTGGCTGAAACAGTCACCAAGGAGTCACCCTGGCACAAGCAAGCTGTGCATAGTCCAAAAGAATGAGATTGACTTTTGCACCTCCACCCTCTTTTTGTGGCCTCCTGAAGTTTGCAAAATAGCAAACACGCAGCTGAGAGCCAGCTTTGGGATGTCTTAGCTTTCTGTCCTTGTAGGGGAAAGGGACATTAGAAACAGTCAAACAAAACCAGGTATGTCAACTCCATTTCTGTTGCAGTCTGTGATCTACACACTGCAAGAACTCTCAGCCTTCAGCTGTGACTTTTTTCTTTCTGGCTTATTCTTCTTTCTGGGTTACAAACTACCAGGTGACAGAGCTGGAGATTTGTAAATGCTTGTGTGTGCAGGTCTAGTGTGCCTCTTCATTTAGATTGGAAGATGATGGGAGATAAAGGGAAGCAGAAAATGGGAATAAATTCTATTCCTGATAATCAAACCCAGCGGTGGTAATGAAGAGGCCAGCATTTGATAGGAGAGGAATGTAATTAAGAATGCTGCAAAAGATAACTGGGCCACATGACCAGATGAGTACAGAGAAGGGAACAAGGCAGAGAGTAGGTAGGTGCTGGGGGGAACGGCAGGTCATGCGGATGAGCTGGGAAAGTAGAACATGTAAGGAGAGAATGCAGAAAAGAGGATGAAGAGATAGGAATGAAGATGTGGGACAGGCCAAAATAGAGTGTGCCATAATCTTTCACCTTAAAACATTAAAACCACTTAAAACTTGTCAAAAGTTATTTTCTCCACAAATGTGTACTGCATATTGCTTTCTTAGAAGAAGGAAAGGTGCTTCCCATGTTAACATGAATGAAGCGTTTCAAGACAGATGTTGTCTTGGATTTGTCTGGATATATTCTGGACAAAAGTAAATGGCTGGGTTTAAAACTGAAAGCTGAGTGCAACAGAAATATCTTTTTTAATTGTATATTATTATATTGAGGAATGGTCACTTTCAGTTTGTGCTCAGGATTTCTTTATATCTATCTAGAAAATATATCGATATTTTCTGTATAACGTGTGAGGGGTGCAGCTGTTGTGCCACTTTTATTTTAATGATATGAGCAAGGGCATAAGTGTAATGTAATTAGAACATATAGTTTGATGATTCAGGAAAGGATCTTCCATACATTTTTCTTTGGGAGATAACCTGTACCTTTCCAAGGAATAATCTAATTCTGTCTGTAAACTTTTCCCCCAGATTTTCACCCCTTAAAGCATAAAAAAATTGATCCACAATTCCCAGGCAGTCCTCAAAAGATTGTTTCATTCACATTCTCAAGGTACGAGCAATAGGTATTTTGGACGTAAGAGCTGTTATTGAATCTTAATTTAAGTCTGCACTTTAATAACCTACAGGCAAGATTCTGCAAAGCATGAAGATACACTGAGGTTCTTGGAGCTTGGGGTAATCTTTATGGCTATAGATAGATATATCTCTCTCAATTTAAGTATACTAGAGGGTGTATTTAAGGCAAGTTTAATTAACCTGAATCCATAATCAATTATTGGTTTTCCCTGATCCCCCTTCATTTTTCAAGTATTTTTCAGTGACGTATTACTAACCCTGTCAAATCTTTCAGTAATATACTAAAAGTTTCTATTAAACAAAAAAACACCCTTCTAGGGTTATATTAAAAGAAACTCTGCTCCTTTTTTTTTTTCTGCCCCCCCCCCCCGAGTGAGAAAAAGCACAACCATCTTAAAAACAGGGTGAAAGAATTTCTTGGATTTATTTTTTTTTCATAAAGTTTAGCTGTTGCAAGAAGGATCAAAGTAGTAACCTAGAATGTGTCTTTTTTTAGGTACGTTTAGGTTATAACATTTTATGTAGAAGAAAATAACAGATTTTTTTTTTTCCTCTTGATATGTTTTTTTTCAACTCCCATGGAAATAAAATAAATACAAGATCTAGATGCAATGCACTGTTATGCTAAACTGGAATGAAATACACAATTCTTCTGTTTCACGTCGCTTTATCCTTCAAAGTGTACAAGAAACAAATTTGGAAGCTAACATTTCACGAGAGCTTGTGGTTCCCAGGCTATCATAGTGTGTGTCATCTTGTCTCGGGTGGTGTTACTGAGTGTGACAGATGTACTACTATTTCCCTACCACAAACAGGAATGTTTATTTTACTTACAGGATGCTAATTGCTTAGCTGTCGCATTTTGCAAAGCTGTGTGAAGATAAGGAGGGGGAGGGAACGCTTGGAAGAAAGGAAAAATCAAACCATAGTTTTGGTGCAGTCAGAGGAGTGGGTGTTGTACGTGGGAGGTAAAGGTGTAGGGAAAAGGAGTGACATTTACTGAACTTATTGCTCAGGCTCCTTGTAGTTCACATGCACCTACTGATGGTATTTGTAGAGTAGCCCACGTGTGAAATAGGAAAAAATGACCTTATCCTTCCGAAGGGGGAAAAAAAAAATCTCTAGCCTCCATTCTGTCTAAATAAAAAACAGACTTAGCAATTAGGAGTCGTCCTTTGTGCCTTTAGAACTGTCAGATCTGCCACATGCAAAGGTTACATTAGTGAAGGGTGGGTATTATATTAGAAGTGTTTAATGCCAATAAGTAAGGCCCGTTGAAAACCTAAGGACAGGTATAGGGGTCTTTAGCTGGTGACTGCTGTGATTAGCTGAATGCCATATGGCTCGCTTGCACAGGTCTCTGATTTGAAACATCAGCAGCTGTCCTGCATGAGTGTAATGACCAAAACTGAACATAGTGCAGAAGACTATTGACATAAGGCTCCACAGAGAGCAAACCTACCTGCTTTTTATTTACTCTCTCAGTTTTTCGGTGGTGGGTGAAATGAGCTAGGCAGCACTTCAACCATGTTGTTACTTACTCCATTGAAAGAAAGAAAAATATGTGGTGTGTTGTTTTTATGCTGTTAAGCTCCCAAAGGCTAACTACTGTGAAGAAGAGAATATTTAGTTGTCAGGTTTGGGATTAATGGATTAGGATGCATAGTTAGTAAAAATCAGCGCTTGTCACATCTATGCAGGTCCCATGAGTTATAACCATCTTGAACATATCTATTGTTCCAGTCATTTTCAATTTTATTCTCTACTCCCCACAATTTCCCAGGAGATGTGATGGGTCAGTAGGAGGCTAAAGAAGGACTTCAGACCTAATCTAATCAATACTGGGACAAATGTAATGAAAGAAGCTATGTCACCTTGGAATCCCAGTACGTTTTATCAGCTCTGCTCCTAATGGGATGTGACAGCCAGGTTGATCTGTCTTCTTAGGACAGAACTTGTGCGAGGATGAGCGTGTGACAAAGGGTAATCTAACTCCATGACTATCACAGCTAAAGGTTGAAACTAGAGGTCCTTACACATCAAGCATCAAATTATTTTAATAACATTATTTTTCAAGTGAACTGTTAATGCATTTATTACATTTTCAGCTACTCTAATGTGTTGTCTATCTTAAGAGTTGGTAACTTTTTCTGTTTCAATGTGAAGCTTCTGAATTTGGTTTCACAAATTAGAAAGGCGGTCGTCAGTGACTTTAAAAGGCATTCCAAGCAAAGCATTTTCACTTCAGTCCCCTGCAGTGGTTTTATACGTTATTTTGAATTGCCCCTCTTTGCAATCACATGTAACTAGATTACTTGTTCCACCGGTACGTGACATTTCTACCAGACTAAACTCAATGACTTTTACCTTTTTTTTTATCCTGTAATTTGCTCCCTTAATACTTTGTTATCCTAAACTTAGCCTCTACCTTGGTAGTCTTCACTGATGTGTTCCTGTGTGCAAGTCCAAATTTTTATACCGTTCTAGTTTTGAGGTGTCAGCTTTGCCAAGATTGTTTTTAGGACAAGCTCATTTTCTGTTCTCAGGATTGTGTATATCATTAGCAAATTTGACCGTTTCTGCCCTTAATTCCAATAATTCTAGGTCCTCTGCCCAGCCAGGTTCATTGAAATCCTCCATGTTTTGACTCATCTTATCTGTTGTCTTTACAGTTTCTCTCTTCTTAAGTGTTGTCCAGATACTGTGACACTACCTCTAGCAGGTTATTCTTGAGGCATTTTGTTGCTCTGTCCCTTTACCCTTAACTTTCCACCTTAGGATGAATGGTAATTACTGTCAAAATGCTTTCATGCATAGAAATCCTGTGACCATGTAGACTATCATTTGGATATCTTCAAAGTTGCAGAGATACTACTATCATAACTATCAATGTTGGTCAAGAAGCTCTTGTATCTTATTCCTTTTCCTGGGGGGGAGGGTTAAAATATCTCATGAAAATTTAGCAGTTTCTTTACTGTGCATCATATTCTAATATGAAAAATTATTTTGCTTGTCTTTCAAGTGCGAGTTGTTTCTGAATCTCATTTTCAATTGCTGAAGTTTTCTATGAGGTTTTCCCTAAGTTGCCTTGATATGTAAATAGCAGAGCAAAGCTGCCTTATACTTTTTACTAATCCTGCAATTACATTCTGTGAGCTTTTTTAATTTCCTTAATATGAAACTAAACCCTCCTCTCACCTACTCCTTTACATAACCAATGCACTAAGAATTATGGACATGACAGCTAAATCCAGCTTTTAAATCCCAGGCATAGTAACTATGTGCTATTGCTGCTGACTGTTTCTTTCTAATAAGCTGTAAGCAGTGCAATATCTTGTTAGTTAATTTGAAAATCGTTTCTCAAGGGATTGCACAGCTTATGTGCATCAGGTCCCTACCAATCCACTTAAAGCTTAAATTCACCAGACTGAGAAACTTAGTGTGGGATTGGATCTTATTTATTGCAGCAGAAACATTCATTTCCCTGTCAAGTACCAGGATAGCATGTTTGGTCTAGCAGAAGTTATGCTGAAAAACACCCCTGAACCACATTTTCTGGAAATGGTAAATTCCATGTGTCTGAAAATGAGCTCTCGCTTTCTAATTGTTTTTTATTTGTAATATACCACAACCTGCTATGTTTTTATCTTACAGAAAATATTTTTTATTCTGTTGCATAAGCTAACAGAAGGCATATTTTGCTGCAATTCAAACGCTCCATTAGGCTTGAAATTTCAATGTTGTTACTGCTCTTTCATTAATTAACTTGGAAAAAAAGAGACTGAGAATGAAATCTGTGTGACAAAGTACCTATCTTTGACTCAAATATCTGAAACTTGAAGGTTGTTGTTCTGGGGAGTGCTACCAGAATTAGGGATGGGCTGACCCCAGAGGACAAATTCAAATGCCTCTGGAAAGCTGACATTTGATTCTGTGCTTTGGGCTTCTCGCTGCATCACTTTAAGCCTGCCTGCACCATACTGAAACCATCTTGCTTCGTGAGTTGATGTTTCTGTCTTTTCTGCTATTTGACTTAAGAGGGAAAAAAAGCCAACATGTACCATAATAACATGAAATATCAACCTCTGTTTCCATTTCTCCACAACAACATTCTACAAAGCCACCGCCACGTTTTCTTCCTTATGAACGGTATCAATTCATTACATACGATCTAAGCATGACATAATACACAGAATAAACAGTGAGTTTATAAACTGCATCACAATTTTAAGTGTGCTTTCTCTGTAACATAGCATTAAATTACTTTGACTAAAGCATGCGTGGCTAGATGTCTCTCTGCAGTAGCAATGCTTAAGACAGAGATGCTCTTACCGTAGTAATACGCCTCCTAAAGCACCGGCAGCACATGGCAACAGATAGTAGAGAGTACACCACTGTGTAAAACTTACCAGGGTCTCAAGGATCATGTCTTCTCACAGCTAGGGCACCCTGCGTGCTGCAGTCTGTCTCTGCTTTATGCTGGCACATAAAGCAAAGAGCTGCTTCACTGCTTCTCTTTCACGTCTACGCTCAGGCAAAGAGTGTGGGGGACTGTGGTGAGCCCTGGATTTTCCATTACAAATATACCCAGAAAAATTGAAAGTACTGTGGAAGGTGGTGCACGAGAGGAAATTCTGAGTCTCAGCCTTCCACTACGTAGGTGTCATGTGCTTGGCTGCCGGGCGGTGACTGGGAACTTCCACCCTGTCCTTCTTGAGCTATAGCGAAACCAAAGCTGTTTTCCTGTACTCTCTACATACAGGGCTATAGGAATTGACATTCTAGTTAAGAGCGGTGTACAGATGCTGTGAAGGAAAGGTTGTGGGCAGGCATTTCTAACTGGCTGTTTTCTTATGCCATTGCTGCTAAAACTTCTCCTAAAGTCTGGTTTTGTTTTGATACGATTTTCGGGTAACATCTCACAAATGTCTTAATTTGATGATCCATTAGTTTTGAAAACAAAAAATTCCTACAAAGCTATCTGGAAGTTACTTAAAATGTTTTCAATGGAAATCTGACAGCTGGGAACAAACGCCCTAGAATTACACTTGTTGATTTTAAAAATAATAATACTAAAAAATCAGTTTTCATTTGACCATTCTTTTTGTATGATTTTTTTTTTTGCACAGTAATGTCCACAGTATACCAGTCATCCTTCAGAAGCTTAGTTCGATCACACAGGAGAAATACCAGATGCATTCTGGTTGGAAACTTGAATTGGTTTCCTGAATGCTATTTAAAAAAAAAAAAAGAAGAAATTCTCTCTCTTCCATATATGTCTACAGTATGAAATCTTCTAAGCAGGGGCAAATCAGCAAATAGCAAAAGGAATTTTCTCTGTAGGTAATGTCTGTTTGCAGTTAATGGAGACAGCACATGGGTGGTGAGGTGGAGGTTTTTTTTGTATGAAGGCAGAGAATTGGAAATAAGGTTGTAGAAATAAGGAGACTGGGAAACCCGGACTACTGGCAAAGGAAATGAGGAATAAAGCACAAAGGTGATTAGAAAAGATGATGACCCACCTTTATGGAAGTAGAGCTGGCGTTGCCATAGACAAAATGTGGGGGAATAGTTTAGAGAGGGAAGGTAAGAAGATAAGGAATAGGCTAGTATCATATGCCAGTAGAATACGTGTGGAAGAGGTTAGTGGAATACATTTAATATTGCATGGGGCATTGTATCTGTGATGGACAAGAGTAACGGATAAGAAGGGGTTGACTTTTACAAGTGATGGTGTGTTTAGATGAAATCTGGAAAGTGGATGTTGGAGAAGTCGATGACTGAGGAGCACATAATGAGTCCCTTAATCAGAGAGTTATTGGAAGTGATAGAAGGAAAGGATGGTGTGTGAGGGGGAGAGTAAAGAGGTTTTGAAAGCAAACATCAGCAGTATTGAATTTTACAATGAATTGTTGCCGCCGTTCGTTGTCTTTTGCCTGCATTTCCTAGTGCACAATTGGGCTTCAAATAGTTCCAAGATTCATTCTTCTGCACCTACTTTCAGAATCTTCTAAAGTCTGAAGTAATTCTATTCAAGTCTAAGGCTGCCCAGTGCGATTTCTGTACAATATAAATCTCCAACTATAAATTATCTTACACTGGTCCTTTAAAAATAAACAAGGAACTTTCACATCAGAGTCAGAAAAAGTCAAATAATACTTACTTTGCATTTCTTTACAGCAGCATTGCACAGTGGTTCTGCCATCCAGCCTTTCCCAGGGGGTGGACTTCCAGCTATTTCACTCTATGATTTTTGTCATGAGTCTTGCCTCCTTCCCCTTAGAAAAACAAGCAGTGCAATGGATTACTCTTTAAAACACACTTATTTTTCTACTGAAAATGCACTGTAGTATCAGAATAAAATTTGATGTGCATAGTTTTAGAGAGAGGAGGGTCACGAGAAGCAGGAAATAGCACAAATGAGGGTATTACAAAAGAGAAGAGAAGGCAGAATTTGAAATACTTGGTACCAAGAGAAGGGCAATAGGAGAGGAGTTGGAAGGGTTTAACCCCCCCACCCTGCTCCCCCAGTGACAGCAGTTTCGTAACAGTCATTAAGAAATGATATCTGGTAAAATATCAATAATATTTACATTGTTAAAGTGACTACTTATTAAACTGCATGCTGAAAACTGTTTCATGACAGAAAGCCTTGGAATTTAGAAATTTATTCCTTAGTGCAGAGTTGGTGAGAGGAGAATGATAAATCTTTTCTTCTTGAAAAGTTCTATGGCAGCCTAAAGGAAAGCGACAGCACAATCCTATCTCATCAGAGTGATGGATAAATCATTACCTAGGTTTGATATCTACTAAATTGTCTTAAATGTGACTGGCAACCATTCTGTTGACACCTAAGATAAAATGGACTGAGCAGAATCCAGGTTTGAGCAGTTGTAGTTATGATAAGCAGAGGGAGAATTCTCCACAGACCAGTGTCAAAACCAGACTCTTGTAGGTTTTTAGTAGGACTTGGGGCTTTTCCCTCACTCCCTCTTTTTTAATTTTTTACAAGAAATTCAATGTTGCTGCATTACTAAGCTGAGCTTTATGCTGAAATGAGTATCCCAGAGTTGGGTGCAGGTGGTTTCAGTTTGAAGGAGTGAGTTGGGTGCAGGTGGTTTTAGTTTGAAGGACTGAGTTGGGTGCAGGTGGTTTCAGTTTGAAGGACTGAGTTGGGTGCAGGTGGTTTCAGTTTGAAGGACTGAGTTGGGTGCAGGTGGTTATAGTTTCAAGGCTTTTTTCTTTTTTTTTCCTGAATAGGAAATTCAAATAGGGCTGGGTGTGGGCTAGCTGGTACCAGCCACATGGATCTCTTACAACTGAACCTCTTTTCCTTCGGTGCTGGCACTAACCTGAGCTGTTCTCTGAGCAGGTATTTCTTTAGCATTGAGACCTCTACCTTTTTCCAATATGAATTACTCACTGAAATTGAATATTGGGGGAGCTTGGTAGATTGGTGGAATAGGCACTCATTTCCCTTGAAAGCAGACTAAAATATAACATTTATTTGCACAAAAAAAAGGGGTGTGTGACTAAATATTTATATGTTTCCTAATATTTTACCCTAAGCATGTTAACAGTCAGTTGTGAGAGGAATAAGGGTTTCATGGCCATAAGGAGTTAAGGACTAAATCTTCATATACTTGTACCTTCAAATCTAAATTTTCCAAAGTGATGAAATTTCATAAATTACTTTTATTTTCTATTATAACTTGAGCAATCACTTAATTTAAATTAACTTTTAAAAAGTTTCTAGGACTCCTGTAACCTCAATCTGTGGGTTATTTTAAATCCAAGTAACTGTTTCTTTTCAAAGCACAGTCTGATTTCTTTGATTTTCATTATAGAAACAGAAGGAAATACAGGAATATAGGAAGTTAGCAAAAAAAAAAAAAGAAAACCATGAAAAATGCAACTTTTAGATGAATGTACATTGTTATGCTGCTTTCATAGGATACAAAGTTGTCTATGTTGTTAATATCAATGAAGAAACTGCTTCACTTCCATGCTAACAGCTGCAGATTTTGCTTGCAACTGAGGAGAAAATGTTGTTTTGTAGATTTATTTTTTTTAATCAGTAGATATGTTCCTGATTCAGGAGAGCCTCTCCAATGTCTGTGAGGATGAAGATGATTTCTGTATAAATAATTCCAAGATGTTCTGGTAGGCCTTCCAAGCTCTGATGCAGATACCATCAGAACCTAACACAGGAACGTAAATTGTATTTAGATTGTGTTATTAGGAAATTAAGTTACTTCAGCTTCCTTCTAAAGATTTCTTTCTTCAGTAAGGCCTGAAGTGCTCTAATACCAGAGGTACCAACTTCCTATTGTAGGTTATGTCCTTTTGCTTCTCTGTGTCTGCTCATGATGACAAATAAGTCTAGAGTGGGACATACATCATCTTGCCTGAGAATCAGAGAAAGCCTTTTAATGCCATAGCCTAAATAAGATCCATGTGCAGTTCCCAAGCAAGGTTTGTCTTGACCTTCAGCTTTAGCAAGATGTGACCTTTTGTAGTTGCTGCCTTGTGAGTTAGGCAGACGCACGGGTGCAGTCAACACTTACTCTGGCATTTCTTATTTTGCTTTGTGCAACCACGTGAAAAGTTTGAATAGGCTCAGCTTTGGCGGAAGGTGAATGTGTCCAGAGAGGGTTAAACTAGGCTGTGACTTAGAAAAAAACTGCAGGCAGCCAGCTTCCCTTTTTGTGAACAGAGCAGCTTCCTGATAGTGCTGATACTGCGATAAACCACTGTGTATTGAAAGTGGAAAACCCCCTACCCCTCAGAATTTGGTGTAGTGGAATGTACAGCAAGTGTAAAATCATAATGGTAAGTTTATTTTTGGAGAAGTGGGGAATGACTGTGGGAGTAACAAGTTCTCATGGGGTTTTCTCACCATCCCCCCAGTCACTTGTATACAGTCTTTTAGAGGAAAAGACAAAGAAAAAAGCTAGTAAAAAGAATTCACTGAATCTGGGGGGAACTTCTTACTAAAGAATACAGCAGTGATGTCTCTTCTGCTGCATCTTCCTTGTTGAGATATTATAATAATATTAAAATAATGGCTCAAATATAGTTTTTAAATGTACAAGTACTGTTTATCATTGAGCACAAATAATTGTGGGGTTTTTTCCCAATTTAAAAGACCCATATATGTGGCAAGCATCAAATCAGAAGCACTATACTTCCCAAGAAAGCTCTAAAAGTGCCATGGAATGAAATATTTGTCTTATGTGAGTATATTGTGCTTAGTATTTCTAATTGTGAACGCAGACATTGTCGTCTTTTGTCATGGGAAGCTACTGTCTTTGGAAGGAGATACTTTTTTTCCCCTCTGTTTTTGGTTTGTGAAGATTGGCTCCGAGTGTTTGGCAGCAGAGTCAGTTTCTGTACGCTACTGCTGCAGCCAAGTTTTGATGGAGTATTAATTATCTTTAAGCAATGACAAGGCTGATGCAACATATGAATGTGAAATCTTTAATTATTTTGGGTTGGGTTTTTTTTACTTGCACAGTGCCTGCATTTTGATTATTTCATTACGTCATTATGATGCTAAAAGTTATCATGATATCTCCTCTGGCTTGGTACTGGTTTGTTGTTAGCATTCATCAGTGCCATTGATTCTGCTGTTGGTAAAATGGTACTTTCAGAAGAGGAGTTTAACGGGGTTTTTTATTTCCAATTAGTTGAGGACTGTGGGCAGTTGCATAGCAAAAGATAGGTCGTTTGCTAGGTAGGACATAGTATGTGTTCCTGGGAGTCCAGCAGGTTGACTGGCATCTGAGATAGGGAGTAGTCATGGAGAATAGTCCTGGGACCTTTTCATCTGGCTACCTCTTGAGGCTCCTTGCTGTGTTTTAGTCCCAGGCCACAGACAGGTGACCTCAGCAGTGTCAGCACTGCGGTGCTGATGGAGAAGTTAGAATTCTCTGGCACTCTGCTCATCTGTGGTATTTACAAACCCCTGGAGACTGCTGCAGTGACTGTTACAGGACCCTCGAGCAAAGACGCGTAGCGATTGCTTTGGGGAAATACTGACCTAGAACAGGGAGCTCTTACCAGATTTTCTTTGATTTTTTTGCCAAAAGGGAGAAGATACTGGTGGTGAGAGAGGAAATACCAAGCAGCATGGTCTGATCTGAGATGGGTAGCAGCTTGGCTGGAAAAGGTGGTTATTAATCCATTAATCTATTACCCTAGAAAGGGATTTGCAAGGGTTGCAGGAACTAAGCATTTTTAATTTTTTTTTTATGTCAAAACTTTTATTTTGGATGTAAACTTGGAATAGTTAAAAGTGAAAAAGAACAGTTACAATTTTTCAATATGCAGGAAGTTTTACCTTTTAAAAAAAAAAAAGTCATTTACTGAGTAGTGAAGATTTTAAGGAAATAGTTCTTTGAACTATGTCTCATATATGGTGAGTAAAACTGTGTTCCCTTTCAGTTTTAAAGTAAAAAAGAGGAAGCAGTCTAAAAAAAGTTCCAGAATATCATTGCATGATGTCTGATTTGTGGCTTTCTGAAGATTGTCTTCGATTGCCCAATGCAGCTTGTTTCTTAAGAGAGTGCTGCTGAAAGAGAAACTTTTGTGCTTGAAACCAGCTTCCGTGTTTGAAAGAGTCTTCTTTTTTCTGATAATCATAACAGGACGGAAACTAATTTTGATTCAGTTAAACTTGGAAAATACAATAAACCTGGAAATGTATCAGGAAAACGTATAGATTATGACTGATATGATATCAAGTTTTCCCTTTAAAATGGAGATGAATTTCCTTTCAAGCAATCCCTGGTAGTCCGCTGTTCATAGGTTAATGGCTAGCAAAGGAAGTGAAAACTTGTAATTCTTTACAAACCCCTAAGAGAACATCTTAGCTGTGCAGAGGAGAATCAAGCAGATAGCCCAGGCTGTGCGGCTTTGCGCCGCTGCCTGCGCACGGTGCAGATCAACCCTGCCAGAAGCGCTCGCTTACGGTCGCATTAGCCCAATATTGTGCCAAGGCTTTACACCAGAGAGCAGGACCTAGGTCTGTCAAGCTAATTGCAGTATTTAGACCCTTAAAACGATGGACAAAACGTACTGGGTAAAAATCACTTTGATGGCTATTTTATATGCATGCAAGCAGATGGAGCGATCCTACTTTGTTAGATGGAAAGTGACCCTGGGATGTTGTATTTTAACCTCAGGCTTTATCTATAGCTGTCATTTCATGCAAAAAGCTGCTTTTCCACTCCCAACACTTTTTCCTCCCTGTGACCCCTGTTCAATTGCTACTCAAGTTTTAAAAAGCATGGAGATGCACAGATGGAAATAAAATGTTTTCTTCCATAGTGGTCTTACTACGAGGTGTTTTGCTTTGTTGTTAAGCAAAGACGCTGCGGATTGAGTAATTCCCGTAGCTTTTTGTGCAGTTTGTTGGAAATGTTCTTGTCGTACTGATGTAGATGGTATTAAACGGCTTTATTGCAGTGAGGAAACTTCTCAGAAGGACATCGTGTAAAATAAAGACGCAGACCTTAGGCCACAACCCACATGGTCTCATCTCTGGGACCAGCAGGTACGAGTCAAGCACAGCCATACTACAGATAAGAACTATTCGCTGTTTGCGGAGAGCTTTTGGAGTGGCAATAAATGTTTTTGGCCACCTGAGTAGGGAACAGCTGTGTGCTATCGATGACGGGGTTTTGCCCACGTTGGCAATCCCAGGCTGCAATCCCCTGTTTTACAAGTGTCATAACCGATCACAGCAGAATGCTGGTCCTGTACAAAGAGATGTGATGTGTTGTTACAGAACATACAGCAAGACATATATGCACGGTGACCAGCTGGCTATATACTGGTACTATAAATCTGAATAAAACGATGTGACCTTGGGAGTGTTTGAAGGCACATGCTGGGACCCAGTCCATTTTTTGGGTCTGCTGTAGATTCCTTTGCGAGCTGTGTGTTAGCTCCCTTGTCTCTGGTTTGATACTCACGTGACTATGCTGGCATTGACTCTTCTTTTTCTGAAGCATTCTTGGAGAAGTGGAGAATGGAATATATATTTTCCATTTCTCAATTCAAGTTTCACCTTCATCCCTGTCCTAAGGAACACTTTTTTTTTTTCCTCAGTACTCAAAACTGGAAATGGGCAACTAATTGGCAAGGGTGTTCTATTCCTTACTGTTGCATTGTGTAGTACTCTTTATGCTGCTGAATACAGGGCTTAAATTGCTAAGTACTAAGTCCACTGCTTTTTTTTGTTGTTGTTGTTTAAAAGCGTTTCTATTTGCGAGTCAGAACGGGAACTTCTGGCTATATAATTGCTGTACACGTTCCACGAAATAGGCTATTTACTGGGAATTTCCTTGGCGAAGCAAATTGCTCAGCCTGGGCTCAATGTTTGCAAGTTCTGAGCCAAATTTTCAGTAGCCTATCTCCATTCCTGAAACCTATCTCCATTTTAATCCTCTTTCTTAGCACAAATATTTATACTCTGATCACACTGGAACATTGATTGCTTCTAAAAACAAGTGTCATCAGTGGTGAACCTCTTTAGAGTTGCATTAACGATGAACCATCCATTGTCTTTTACTAGACACTTTCTGGTTGAAAAGTTGTGTTAATATGTAGGGTCGGGGGGGCTTATTATTTGTCTTATTGTGGGGGCTGTATTTTGCTTTATTTAGATTCAGGTGGTTCTCTACAGCTTGACTGCTCAATGAGAGCAATGAGTCTATGAGCAGATGCTTTCAGCTATTCTCTGTTGCTGCAGTCTCGTGTTTTCTGATGTGTCCCAGAATAGAATGAGGATCCTCCAAAGAGTGTGAGGCCTCAGGCGGTCACCACATGTGACCAGAGCAGAAGCTGCGGAAAAAACTACTATCCTTAATTCTGAAAGGAAAAACCCAGCAGCTCCAGTGAAAAAAAATTCAGCTTGGAAAGTACCAAACAATTTCTCACATAAATTTTCAGCTTTTTTTTTTTTTTTCTTGTTTACAGGCAGCTCCAAACTCTTTGATCTCAAAATGGTTTTTACGGTCACAGTATGAGAATTGTTATAAAAGGTGCTTGAAAGTGATCATGTGGAAGAAGGTGAACAAGTTTGAGAAGCAGGCTTTATTTCAAGAAAAAAGGCCATATGAAAGAGGGGGCCAGAATACTTCTGTAAAGTAGGGGGGCTGGGGTTGCAGTCAGGATGTGTTTCATTGGATTGAAGTGAAAAGAAAGTTAAGAAAAACTTGGACTTAGCACACATTATGTAGCTGTGGAAGGCCGGACATACATTAAGAGTCTGGAATTCTTTGCTAATAAACTGTTGCTATTACGGAGATGCAGGCTTACAAAATAAGCGTGGACGCTTCAAGATCTGGGCTGAGGGCCAGCAGACAGTGAACTCTGCTTCTAGTGCGAATCACAATGTTGCTTTTCTCAGTGACATGTTGTTTTCCTGGTAGATGCAAAAGGCCACTCTAAGGAAGATTGACTTGAATGAATATAGAAAGCTTGCTGTGACAAATGAGACCACAAAAAAATTGTCAGCGCTTGGTCACTGTTCCACAGCACTCTACAGAAAATGCACAGGGAAAGCCTTGGCGGGCAGATTCTTATCTTAGGGCTGCGTGCTATGTACAGGAGAAAGTACAGTTCTCAGATATCAGGGTAAGGTGGTTTTGGCTTCAAAACACTAAGGGATTCATTTTGTTTGTTGAGCATTTGCTTGAGCATACTTTGCATGTATATGCTTTGGCATTCCTTTGTCACATAATTCCGGTAGGAGCATCCCCTGCCTCTTATTTATGTTTCTAGATAGTTTTCTTCATTAACACTTAGGCTTCCTGTCCTTTGGATTGTTTTAGTATCCCACGCTGTATTGTGGTGCTTTTTTTGTACCTATTTATGTATTTATTTCAATCAGTGAGTGTTAGGCTGTGCTCTAGCACTTTGGGAGTGAAACATTACGCAAAGTGAAAAAACCAGAGAAAATCAGAAACTCTTATGTCCCACTATGTTACACTCCTTGTTAGACTTGTTAAAAGTCTGGGAAAAATATTGGAAACTAATACTGTGCTGAGGACAGTCTGCATCCCATAGTGTAGGACCGCTGATTATGTGTAGCTGACTCAGGGTATTGAGCAGTTACTGATTCTTACTCATTGGGCAGTGTCTTCTGTATGAATCAACACCTTGCCTTTCAATAATTTGAAGGAAAGTTGGTTGTGGTTTTTTTTTTCTAATGTTTAAAAGTATAATGGATACTGTCACAGGCTACAATAATCAACTTAGGGATTTTAGTGACAAATTGTAAAGAATAATTTACAAAAGTTATCTTCAAAAAAACCAAACAAAAATATATATTAAAAAATGATGCTGAGACTTTCTCACAAGAGAAATGTTTCCTTTCTAGTTTCCAGTTTGAAAATCACTAGATTTACTGTAAATTATTATGACCTGTACTTCCAAGTCCCTCCTCTGCTGTAGAAATTACTTTGTGCATCTGTAGCCAGCATCTTTTAAGAGTTCTTTGCATTTAAGTTTTCCTGTGGTGCAAGGTAACATCTTGAGGGCTATTTTGGTTTAGATTTTGATTTGGTTTATGTTCTTTTAATTTTGGACATATTTTCCCTGCCACTGGTGATGTGGGAGGTGCAAGTCAGGCGTGGTGAGCACTTGGGTACCCAGGAGCGGTTTTCCCCGCAGCTGCAACACAAGGAAAAGGCTCCCCAGGGCTGGGCCCAGTGCTGGTGTGCCTGCTGCAGCACTGCAGGCCACCTCCATGCAGGTACACCCCTCCTGCCCTGCCATCCTTCAGTTTTCTGCTTTGCCAAAGAGAAGGTCTCAATCTGGCAGTAAGACGGTGAAGTTCAGAGGTGACCAGGCACCCTGGTAGCTGTCACTGGGCTCGTCTAGGACAGCGTAGCATCTACGCTTTGTCGTATGTTCATATACACTTCAGGAGAAGGATGTGCCTGAGTGTGACATGAGCAAATACAAGCTGAACTGATCGTGAATGAAGGTGAGAAATGTAATTTATCTCCTACCTGATGATTTGAGGAATGTATTCTCACAAGTCCATGTGTTGGTTTATGCTTGGTATTGTAGCATGAGATTTATCACAGTGGTATGTGTGTTCCTACCACGCTGCTTTGAAAGCCAGTGTTGGTATTTAGTGGAAACTTAACTTGATCAGCTAATTTTGGTGGCCACAATGAACTGGCCACCAAAGATGCATCACCTGACCCATTTCTTGATGCATGAGCTGATGTATTGGGTATATAATGTAGTTCTGGATGGACACTGCTGTAGTCCCTGGAAAGTGTCAGGGCGTAAAGCGTATCTAAATAAAAACTTCTGTAAGAGTAAACTTCAAAGTCACCCTTATAAACGACATTTTATTTTAACTTTCGGGTCCGAGAAGGTGGTAATGGGTGAGATTCTCAGTTGATTTAATTGTTATTTCCCTTAAAATCATTGCATCAGCTGAAAATGAGGCTCGGTACCCTACGAGATAATCTATGCAAATTGGTGATATCAGAACCATGTCTCGTGCTCTCACCTGCCCCAAACCTGCAGTCTCATTCTGACTCAGGATCTGGGAATATGTCTCCATGGACCGGCACAGAGAAATTTGCTCTCTGTCAGTGGTCTGGCTTGGTAATTCATGGCAAGTCCAGTCTGAAAGCCCTAGAATGTTTCTGATCTACCCTTGTGCCCACAGAGGGACAGAACATGTAGGCCAAGCCATCATCTTATTCTGACTTTTGCTTTGCAAATTCTAGATGGCAGATGCCATAATACCCATCTGGCTAAGACACTTTCTGCCCTGCTCGATACTTTTATCCCACCCTCTGTCACATCCCCAGGGAATTGACCAATCCTTCTATTTGTGTACATTCACCTTTTCTTCTGTGCCAAAACAAAGGCTTTGTGTAAACTCCTTTGCTTCTGAAATTGCTGTTAACCGTTTGAGATATCTTTTGTCTAAGGCCTCTAAAACATGCTACAAACAACCACCAATTAATCTTTACTGAGGGGGGAGCTGAACTTCATTAGATGACTTTTGAGCAGCTAGGCTTGCTGGCTACAGCACTTTGAACGAGTTACTTAAAATAGGGTGCAAAGACTCGGAGTGCCCTTCTCAGGAAAACAATAATTTACTTCTCTTCCTTCACAGGCTGGAAAGGATTCCAAAAACATAAGCAGTACCACTAACTTTATTTTTCAGATAAGGCAATGGGTCCTCTGCTTAGTCTGATGCTGTTCTGAGTTTATGGCAAAACCAGGTAAACAGTCCAGCTCCCACGACATCCAGTCCTGTGTGACCCAGTCGGTGAATTTATTAGCACATAACACCCAAAGAAACACGTTAGGAATACTGACCCTATATGTTTGACCTTTCATGGTTCCTTTGTACATGTTGGAGAACTCTGTCATGCAGATTTCCAGTAGACATGAGGTATACTTTGTACAAGTGAAGTCATTTCAAGCGCCTCTTAGCTTTTGATTTCATTAAAAAAAAGTTTTGCAAAGCTTATTCATAATCCTAGACCTAAGAAAGTGAGTTGCAATTTCTTATTGATAGTTTCTGCAGGCATATTATCTCCCGTGGAAAGCCCAGTTAGTCTGCAATTAACAAGCCTAATGCAATGATCTCCACAAAGGTCAGTGCTAGGATACCAAAAGATAATAAAATGAAATTATTATTATTTCTGAATCTTCTTAAGTTCTCACTTATGTGATAATAAATACATCTGAGCTGCTTTGAAAGACAGGTATTATTATACTTTTTTTTTTCCTGCAGCTGAAAAAGGAGTTTCTCAAATTACTAAATCTAAATTAAGAGTAGAATGCTTTCCTCATTTTTTTTCATTTCTCTAATTACTGCAGTGTATAGAAACACTAGGAGTGATTGCTCTCTTAAAGAACTTCTTTATATAGATTTTTTTTGTCTGTGTTATCTTTTCATGGTGTATGCTTCTCTTGAGAAGAATGCTATATAGTTTTATTTTAGATTGTGTTCATTATTTTTATGTACAGAATAAGTAGGTTCTATAATTCAGAAGTAAAAAAAAAAGTCATATGGATTATCTCATTTGCATGTCTGTTGTGTAAACCTTTCTTCTTTTACATCTATTTTATTCAGTGAAGACTTTCAGTGGTGGGGTTTGTTTTGTCTTGTTGGAAATATTTCAGAAAAAGAATCATAGAAATGGGGCCTAGAAGTGACCTGAGATCCCACTTTAAACCCACCCACAGTAAGGTATAGAGCATGCTTGGCACATGGCTTTGACATGGCTCTATAGAGGTTTTAATGAAGGATTTCTTTGTGCATGTTGTCAATAAAACAATTGCAGTCTTTCCTTGGAAGATATTTTCCAGTATTTTTCATCTCTCTTGCTTTTCTCTGGATGTTTCCTTGGGTTTTATAGTTTGGAGCTCAAATACGAGCACTGGATTCCATCTGGAAAGACACCAGCATTGAAAAGAGTGAGTGGAATAGTTACCACCACTACTTGCATATAACATTCCTCTCATCTCTAAAATTATCTTTCAGTAATCCCACTGAGATACTGCTCCCCGAGTTCCTCTGGGTGAGTGCATTTGCCAGCAGTTCACCGGGTTCACGGCGCGTGTGTCTAATTTGACCTTTGTCCTGTTATTTTTAAATTCTGGTTTGCCAGGAACACTTTGAATTTAAATGCTGTCTTCCCAAGTACATCTCCTCCCACTTTAGTAATATTCCTAAATCTCTTGTGTACTTTCTATCCTTGTTGATGATGTTAATAAAATACTGACTAGACTGGGCAGAATACAGCATAGACCCCATACAATCCCACTGGAGACAACTTGCTAACACAGTAAGCAGCAAGCCACTATCACTCCATTATCATTTTCTAGCTGATTGTGGATCCTTCTTATGCTGATTCCCTGTGGAGGAAGCTTTCTCAGGCTTCATTTGAGAATGCCCTCTGTGACAGCCCAGATAGCTTAAGCTGGTTAAGATATGTGTCTACTGCTGTATCCTATCCTATTGCCAGTTACCTTGTCAAAGAAGGACATTATACTGATTTGACGGGGTCTGCTCTTAGCAAGTTGGTGTCGACTCTTTCTCTTTTTTTTTGTGGACTCTTTCTCTTTATTGTGCTCTAGGAGCATGTGTTTTACTTCCTGGGTCTTCCTGAGCATGACAGTTAGCATCCTTGTATGTAATACAGCGAGTCTCTCCTGCTTCCACCATTTAAAATGCTGCATTTATCTTTCTCCAGCAATCTAGCATCTCCCCTTCTGCCTTCTTTGCTGGTTACAGAACAGAATATTATGGAATTGGCACAAATAGAATATTGGTAAACTAATTACATATCTATTCTCATGGGCTTCTCATCTGAACACTGCAGCTATTAGAGGATTAATTAGCTTGAACAGACATCAAATGTTTACAGCTAACTGATTTTTCAGCTTTATGTCATGCACAATACTATTATGCTAAATCTGGTGTGGTTTTTTTCACATCAACAACAAATCCTTGGTAAAATAGAGTTAGTTTTCAGGACAACTTTTGCTGATTTTTGCACCAGCATACTAACTGCAATGCTAAGCTGCCCTGTTCCAGCCCTGTTGCAAATATACACTCCAGCTTGTACAACGAGTCCTGCAAAAAGCATGTCTGCAATTCATCTTAATGGCCATTGCTCGAATACCTCCAACTATCTCCGGCAAACACGCTTAACAGTAAAAACCAGTGCTGATCTATTTGCATTTCTCAGACCTCAGGATGCACAAAAAGTAGAGCAAAACAAGGGTATAACTGAAGCATCAGAATCCAGGGGTTTGTTCCCTTTCTGTATTTGCATCATCTGTGCAAAGCCTCCATCACTGTGTTCCACACCCTTTCTCAGGTTCTTGTTTATAAAGAAAGCATGTAGTCATTTAAAATTTGTTGTTGTTTCATTCAAGTCAGAGCTTGTAAGCATATGTGCAAGCAGTTGCAGGAATGTTCTCCCAGGAAATCCACTACTTTTCTTGTGAACGTTATCACAAGTTCAATTGATGGCATTTGAAAGAGCAAAACTCTTTGTGTCTTTTTGCACCCATTCATGTTATCCTGTTGCATGAGCTGGTAGGTCCTCTTGTTGCCTACTGTAACTCTCACTTTGCACTCTTTAACCATCAAAAATACCAATGTTTGTTTATTTTAGTACTACAGATTATGATAAATGACCATCTGACTGCATTAGTTCACATAAAAATATTAAGATAAGATATTCTCTGGATGCAGACTGCTTGGGTTGCATTTGTAGAAAGAATTAATCTGTGTCACTTAATGTCAACACTATATTAGAACTGAATTTGTAGACAGTTGCTATCAGCTTTCTTCCTAGCACCTTACAAACCTGTTGTGAAAAAGCTTGTCCTGAATAAAGACAAATATAATTACCATTTAGAACCTTCACTTTTAAAGAGTCTTTCTCAGCCAAGGAGACAAGGTTGCTTGTTTCCAGAGTGGAATGTAATAAAGCATGACAGTGAAGCACCTCATTCAGAAATATTAGTGAGTTATTCTGAGCTTTTGTCTCTTGGGTTTGGATTTGGCTTTCCTGAATATTCTTTCCTCTCAAGTTGGTGAAGGGATTTCTTTTGGTATCAAGGGAAACTTGATTAGATCTCTCATGAACAGATCCTGTTAAAAGTCACAAATTTAGCAGGACTGTTATGGGCTGAAGATACCTAAATGCCATCAGCCTACTATAAATGGGGCTGGTAGTGTGATTTAATCACAGACCATCTCTGTTCTGTTGATGAGCATTTTCCTATGTGAGGATAATGACCAGAACTATTAACAACATGTGTGATGAGTTGTGTGCAGAGATTTTATTGCGTAATTTCCATTTCTAGAGAGCAGAGGATAGCAATTAAGGAAGCTTACTAGGGTACTAACTGATTTTTCTGTGTTCCCAGAAAAAATATAGATTTTTAACCAGATAGCTATGAAAATAATGATGAGCATGCTAGGAAGCAAAAATACCACTGTGCATTATTCCCCCAACACATTTGTGGAAGGTCCTTCACAAAATGTTCAAGGCAGAGTAGCATGTAGAAGCTTGCAGAACGAGCAGAGCTACTCCTTGTAGATTGTGTGTAGAGAGAGGAAATCTGTGCTTGGTGTTAAAAGTAAGCTTTTTTGATTTGAGTGTAAATTCATTTTTCTCTGACCTTTTGGAGCATTGTTTTAATTCACACAATCAATTCTGAATATACCTTTCCATACATTCAGACCTAGATTTATTTTGTTGTGTGAGAAAGTTGTTTGTTTGTTTGTTTTGGGGGGTTTTTTGCTGGTTTTTGGTTTGGTTTTGGTTTGTTTGTTTTTTTTTTTCCAGTGATATATGTCTCTTCTCTTTTTTTATTCTTTATTTGGAGAGGCTTGCAATCTTTTTTTTGTTTTGTTTTGTTTTTGTCTCTGGTATTTAAATGTTATTCTTGGAAATTGTTTTAGAGTTTGTTTCAGAAAAGTTTATTTGATAGTTGGGAGTTTTCAGTTTGCTAAATGAGCTGTAAGCTTTACATTCTCTGTGCTGTAGTAATGGTAAAAGGGAGTAGCTAATGAACAGTTTTTAGATTGGCTGTTTGATTTGGCCCACCAAGGCAGTTTTGGGTTGTTTGGTTTGGGGGGATTTTTGTTTGTTTGATTGACAGGTGTGATAGTATTTTTCTTGGTCACTCTCAGCGATTTTGTTGCTTTTTGTATTGATCCTGCTGAGGAAATCAAAAGAAAATAAATAATTGCTGAACTAGTTTCTACTTTAGGAAATGGGAGGTGGCTTGAATATGTTAATTCTCTCAATTAGGTCCCAATTCACAAACTCCTCTAAAGCAGTGGCATCCATTGAGTTGAGACATGTAGCGTTCTGAACTGGGATCTTAGGCTTATCTAAAATAAAATGTATGGAAATGGCTAGTTTATCTTAACTGATAGTAAGAGTGCTGTGACAGCTTAGTGAGGTGGGACCTGAGAGTTAGAGAGGACTTTGAATGGGGAGTACTCTTGTTAAAATAGTGTGTTCAATGTGTTAAGCAAAATGTGCAATACTTTAGTTCTTTATAATTCCTTAATATATATTCTTATGGTAAGATAATAATTGAAAATAACGCTGCTATAAACTATAGAGTAGTGTTTCCATCCACATACCATCAGCTAGTGTTGTCTTGATTCTGGCTTTACTAATTAACCAGAGGTTGACCAGGCGCCCCGGGGACTGGGGTGATGCATTATTGTGTGTGATGGGTTGGTGTTAAAAATCTATCTGGTTTTGTTAGTATAGTATGGATATTGATTTGTGTGGTGTATGTATATACATAGACACACATATAAATGCATTCTTTTTAAAACTGTATAGTGCTTTCCATAATCTTATTTGGATTAACTGGTTGTACTTTAGTGGGTTTACCTGTGAAACGCTGATGGTGATCGCAGTATAAGTGGAGAAGAGAGTGAGATGCAGTACCTGCTGAAAAATTGTTGGTATTCCCATATGTAAAAATATCTAGCAAAAAATTAGTCCTGTAGGACTATACACGCACAGTTTGAGCACTTGAAGTAAACATTAGCTTTTTGTTGGCTTGCTTTTTCCCCCCCAGGCCTTTGATTGTTGTAAGGGAGGACAGGCTACAGACCTATCTTGCAGTCACAGCTGGTCTGGGGCAAGAAGTGCAGCAATGTTGCCAACTATAAACAGTGGCAGAGCAGGGAAACGTAAGAAGTGCCTTTGAAGCTGATCTTATTTGCCTTTTGAGGACTATCATACAGTGCTGCTGTTAGCAATTTCTGATTGTAAGATTTCTGCCACATAGTTATGGAATTGGATAAATGTACTGGAAGGTACACAAAGGATAAATGAATTCTCCAAGTGGTGTAGAGGAAGAAAAAACATCTGCATCCAGAATTTGAGCTGAGGTACAGAGCTAATTATATTTGCATTAAAGGATAGGGTTTTTTATTATTCTTATCTGATTTGGTGAACTCTTCTTCCAGAAATGTGGGGTTTGTTTCTGGAATGGTTGATGTTTGTCCTCAAGTGTTGTTCTTTCTCTGGTCTTCCAAAGCAAAACTGTTGCTCCGTGCATTTAGCATATACAGTACAAACTCAATCAGTTTGCTTTGTTAGTCTGTGTATATCAATAGTAAAGGTAAAAACCACATGCTATTTTCTTGCAACTTATCAAGGAAAAGTGTTTTTTCTTTTTGGTGTGAGGGTATGTTCTTTAAAATGTGTTGCCACAATAAGTATTTTGATATTTTGTAATGAATACTGAATGGGAGATGTTGCTGAACATGTATTGAGTTGTTCTTGGTTTCTGACTCGGGAAATAAAATTGGTAACGGCAGACTGGTTTGGTTTTACAGGTCATATTCTGTGTAACACCAAAGGAGAAACCCTTACTCCTAGCTTGCCTTTGCACCTGACAAGCATCCAGTTAGAGCTGCTTCAGAAAGTGAGTACAATTTCTGCCTCTTTCTTCTAGTCCTAGTTGCTACAGGGTGGACAGGAGAGAGTTGATCCTCAGAAACAATCCAGTTCTTATAGCCATCTATTCAGCATTCACTGTCATCACTAGATGTTGTGAGAAAACTATTTGCTTTTGGTAGTTTGATGAGCTTCCTACTGACTTTGCACATTGAAATGGCTTGGTGACAAATGTGATTGGCAGTGGAAATTGATGCTTAAAGAAGGCCCAAAATATATGGCCAGGAGCAAGCGGGTGCAGGGGCTGAATTGGAGAGGCCAGAAGTCAGGCAGGCTTGGTCTGCTGTGGAACTGTAGACTCAGTGGCTGTCCCAGCTATTCACCTCTCTAAAACCTGTTTTTCCAAATGAACCTCCACCTTTACTCCTTGTCACTTAAATTCAGAAACCTTTACATATCTTTGGACTAGGAGGCTTGATTAAAGTTGTACTGGAAAGCTGTAAAATAACTGTAAGCAGAAGTCTGGCTGTAAGCTGCGAGAGATCTACTGTGCCTTTCTTCCTGTTTTGCTCCCATTTACAAATTTCCAGAGGACTTGAAACAGTTTGTCCCAGTTTTTGTTTGTTTCTAGATATTTTTTTTTTTCTTTAGCTAGCAAAGAATTATCCTACAAGTTTTATTAATGAATATGCTACCAACTGAGCATCTCACATAAAACTCCACTTTGACAGAGGTAATACTGCATGGCTTGCCACAAAACTTGGTATTCCTTAAAACTGTCAGTTCTTTATGTGTCTGATAACCAATCATCTTCAGGGGTCTTTCCTCAGAGTTTCTTCTTCTGGTCATCATCTGTTTGTTACTCCTTGTGATAAAACAGTATTGGGATTTAATGATGTATCCCCAATCCCTAACTTGTTCAAGCATTCAGTAGTGTTCCTGCACATCCTCCTCTGGATGTAATTTTTGGTGCAGTGAGACTGTAGTATGGAAATGTAGATAATGAATATTGATATTTCCAATTCTTTCCTAATGTTCCATTTGTTTTTTAATCCTCAACAATTTTCTGTAGCTACTCCCAGTTACAGCCATGTAATTGACAGATAGGTGTAATAATCCTAACAGATAATTGATTTGCTTTTATAGCTCTTTTTCACTCTGGGTAACTCTCACAAGGACATTTTACTTGGGAACCTATGAAAGTAAAGTATCTGACTTTGCTGTTATTGATACCTGATTTTTGGATGCCCAGTAGAACTGGCTGTAGTATGAAGCTATATATGTATAGAACATAACAAAAATCTATGTTGTGTATTTTTCCTTCATGTCACATTGATGAATTTAACATTATTACCTAGCATATTAAAAGAAGAAACTAAGAAATTTAGATGTATTAAAATTCATACAGTTGTTTTAAAGTACAAAAATTGTCTGTCTGCCATTTTGCACAAAACCAAAAAAAAACCAACCCCAAAAACCAAAACCAACCCCCAAACAAACAAACAAAAAACCACAAAAAACCCCCCAGTATTGTTTTATAGTGAGGTGGTTTTACATCCTGGGGTGTTGGAAAGCCTATTGGTCATCTGACATGCATTTCTACCTGCCTCTTCTAACCGAGGAGGCTGGGTTGAGGTGTAATGGATCAAATCATCTGTGGGGGGAAAGGAGAAGACCTTTGCTTACAGCGTTAGCAGAAAGGCCATGGAGTATTTCTCCACAGACTAGGATATCCTTTTAAATTTTCAGATCAGCAGGAGGGCAGCATGTGTAAGAGAAATTTGTCCTCAGGATGCCTGTGCCATGCCTATCATTTAGATAAACAGGCTGCTTTATTCACCATAGCCATCAGTTTGTTGTTTCCAATACGTAGGAGTATTCACCCTGACAAAAATACCAAATAATAACCAAGTTATTCTTATCAGCTCTGGAAGAGCTCGTAGATGCAAAAGAAAGAAAAGTACAAGAAATCTTTTATGTTATTCTCTTCTTACTTATAATAAATCATAAACCCACTTCTGATAATTTTATGTATTGCATTTAATGAAAACTTGAGCTAATGCAAAGTAAACTGACAAAAATGCTCACGATAATTGTTGGTGGGTTTTGCTCCACAAAGGCATTCCACAAGGTCATCTGAGAGTACTTTTGTAGAGAGCTGATAAGAACCTAGTCTGTAAATGGTCTTTTACTGAAAACCAACGTTATACTTAGCTTTTATTCATTATGAATTTCCCATAAACAACAGCCTCTGTGGTTTAATAGTAAGTTCCGCGAAGGGAGCCATAAAAACTAGTCTCACAATGATGGTGTGTGAGCAGTTTAACCCCTTTTTGTTTCAGAGCTTCTAGTGCCAGAAAACTGTAAGATACTGCCAATTATTATAAATTAAGTTTCCAATTTGAAGGAGCTGTGTTTTGCCAAGTTTAGTGAGTATGTACCAAAACCATAATGCGCTGGTTCAACCAAGCGCTGCTCGCTGTATAATTTTAGCCCAGTGAATCATTATATTGTGCTAAAAGCTGCTGCAACCTTATTGCTGTAAAGCATTAACACAGTGGCTGTAGGCCTCCATCTCCATTAAGTCAAATTCCATTATAAGTGCATCTCTAATGACATGTATTTTGCTGTGGACTGGTAAATGCTTTTTCCTCACCAAGCATTTCACTTTTACATGCAGGGCGCTCTGTGGTAAATGAAGGTTATGTGAATTAGTGCAATGTGGGAGATACTTAAAAATCTATAACTGAAATCTTCCCTGTTACTTCCAACACCAATGCTTTGCTTGGAAACCTTACAGATTAATCTGTTGAACTAGGAACCATATGGCAGTGATAAAGCACAGCACATACCCTGCAAGCTGCACACACAGCAGTAATCGGAAATGAGAGATAATGCAGAAGTCATAAATCTCAAAAGCATGAACATCAGCTGAACATCTACATAAAATTACTGATTGTGGCTGTATTTCAGGGTTCTGATGTTTTCTATCATGTTTTGGTTTTTTTTTTTTCTTTTCAAGAGAAAACTAAAGTGGAAGGGTGTAAAATACATGTTAAACCTGTTTATACACGTAAATATGTAAAGCCTGCATGAAAATAGATGCTCACAGAAACTTTCTGCAGGGTGATCTATTTAAAAATAGCTGCTGCAGAGTAAAATAAGTACCATAACACACAGAGCTTGATACTTTGTGTGATAAAAGAAACAGGTGAGAGAACTGCCAGTGGTAGGTGCAGTTGTTACAATTTTTTGTGTCGGAGTGTATCAGAAAACTGTTTCAAACACCCGCAGGAGACAGCACATGGTAGTGACTTGTTGAAAGTTGCACAAGACTGCTCATCGTGGGTACTGCAGGGGTAGATCAAACAGTAGCATTATTCCTGAGGTATTTATCCCAAAAACATGAGAAACAAAAACAAAAACCCAACACCAAGCCAAACAATGCCATCTATTCCTTACGATTAAAAGAACCCTTTCAGGAAGGCAGGAGAGACAGCGATAGCTATTTACTAGTACCACCTAGGGGTCCCGCATAGGAAATGAGGGAGTGCACCATATCCAGCTTCCCAGTGTAGAGATGATATAAAGTAGCAAAGGTACAACTAGTTCATTTAGAAGCTGAAGCAATCAACATGGATAAGTAGCCAGGAACAAGCGCTGTGCTTCTCCAATTACCCAAACCATTAAAGAGGTTAGGTGGGAAGCCAACAAGGATCACTGAAATACTGGGCAGGACTGGCTTTGTGAGGTCATGGCTATAGGCAATGCATTACTGTAATAATTATGATGGGATTTGATTGTTACAGCTCTGAAATGCTGCACAGCATGAGGCAGTCCTTAGGAAATGCACCTGCTGGGAAACAAGTGAAATCTATTTGTCATCTTCTGATATTTCTCAGAAACTATTGGAAATTTGGAAGAACCCTGAATTTTCCAGCAAGCCCAGATTAAGCTAACAAACCTGATCTTTTTTCTTGTTTTATTTGTTATGTTTTAAGTCTTTAACTGATTGTTTTTGTGTAGGGTAAGGAGTAAAATTTAAGCCATACAAAAAGGCCAATATGTTAACCACAGCTGCTGCTTGACTGTCTTCTCTTTGAAATACTTTGTGTTTCAGAAGAAAACAAACCAGCCACATTAAGGTCTCCATGTTACATCAGGTTTCATTAGGACTTGAGCCTCATTACTCTCTTCCTAATAATCTGAGTGGTATAGCTGTGATTTAGATCCTATAATTAACTCTTGGAAATTATTTATTTTTTCTGCATCTTATATTAGAATAATAGAAAGGCAGATTCTTTCTCCTCAAGGGGTTACCTAGTTCAGCAGCCTATGCTGAGGAAGATCAGATTTACCTGCAGATTTCCTGGTGGATATTTTTTTTTCTGAACTATTTGCAAAAATCAAGCAAGCACTGTCTTGTGAAATTTGTTTAACGTTAATCAGGGGGTGTTTTCTGTAAGGATCCTCTTCTCATTCATCTCTCCCCTTTGTGATGCCCAGTGATGGGTTCATTTCTGTCTTCTGCAAAGCTTGCACTCTATTGTCAGACCAGGACTGCATCAATACCTGCCCCGTTCAAGTGATTCAGTTAGAACAGGTCAACATTTTCACAATATATAAGCTTACTGCTTCTTGCTGCAAACAGAGGTCTTTTCTTTGCGGTCTCCTTTTTCCTCCCTTTCCTAACCCCCAGGGTACACGTGGCCATTGAGAACAATTAATGCTGTCCACTTTATGGCAACTTTTTACGTATCAGAAAATTAAGTTTAAATGAAACAATCCAGTTACATTTCCCAAAATGTATTTTCATTTCTGCTTCTCTCTCCTGGAGACTTTGTGTTGTCTCTATCATTTCCCCTGTGAAGAACTCCACTTTGAGCCCAGTATCCCATGTGAATGTATTGACAGGAAAGGCACGATTGCCTCTCGTACCTTGCATGTAGCACACAATATTCCTGGCAGTACCTACCAGAATTGCTTTTATTTTTTCTGCAGTGTTACGTAATCAACTCTGCTATGATTCATATCAGCACTCTGGTGGCTTTCAGCTATGCTGCAGTGTAGGCTGACAAGTTCTCCTCCACGTTTAAAAAAATAAAATATACAATCCAGTGAATTTACTTTGCGCTCTCTGCAAACTCGGGCATTAAAGATGCATCTAGTGGTATGTGCTGGTCTTTCAAGAGAAGCTACTTGTAAATACTAATGCTGAAGTGCTTAGTTTTAAGCTGCGTTGTGAAATAAATGTGACTCTCTTTGTAGCTGTTCAAATCAAAGGTGTATTTGAGAATGAGGTCAGACGTGACTGCAGAATGACATTTCTCACATGCAAAGAAAGCGCTTGCTTACAGGCCGAGTATAGAAGTGAGTAAGCCTTACTGTTGTAAAGTATGTTAATGGTTGCATCAATTCAATTTGAAAGGTTAGAAGTTCCATAGATTATCAAAAATGCCACCTTTATCATAAGATTAGGCAGAGGAGGCAAAGATTATGCTAACCTTGGAACTGAGTTTTATCATCATTTACAAAGATGATCCATTTAAGCTTGGTCACATTTGTTTAACCAAATACCTCACCTATCACAGTTTCTGCTCAAGTTTGCCTGGCCTTTTGCTTTCTTTAGGAAATTAGTAACAAAATTACCAAGCATGTACCATCCTTTTTCTTTTTTTTTCCCCTCATTTTGTCTCTTATTTTCTAATGTACACAACTTCTCCTTCACTGGCGTGGCAGAAGAAAAGGGCTAATAGGTTTTAAAAAATCTTATTTGGAGGTTTATAATATGAGTATATTCCATTAGCAACCACTTGACTAATTTTGCTGCTTAACTTGCTGTGAAAATTGGTCAGAATACGTTTAATCTTGTTGCTTGCTTTCTCTTGAAATACCCAATTGCCCAAATGTCGTATGATGGGGTGTATCAGCGAGTGAATTTGTTATACTCTTTGTTTGAGGAATCTCCTCCTTAGTGTCTGTCTGCATTAGGAAAACATAATTTATCTCGATTAGAGTACTAGCATTTTCTGCTCAAGGGATAAAAACTCTTGGATTGTTGTACACCAGAGAAATCCCTCTCCTTTCACAGTTTCAGCTATGTAAATGTATATTCTCTGAGCTTCCAGTATCTAAATATTTTTGAAGAAGTTCTGTGATTACAATAAACAAAGCAAAGATATATGTAAATTGTGCTGTATTAAAGACAACTAGGAGCATGCTGGGACCACTTTCAGACCCCCAAAGAATTGTTCTAATCCGAGGGATTCCGTTTCTAGGTTAACTCTTTATTCTAAATGCTTTTAATCTGTATCACATTACGGATACTTTTGCTGCCTTGGCTATTGTGTATTTATTCTGTCTATACATTTATGAAGAAGTCTTCCAAGATTAAGGAAGACTGACTGGATTTAGGAAAATACCCTACTTACGTTGCTGTCCTAGGTTCAGGAATATTAAGACACATAGATCAAAACTAAACTATTGTAATGTTTACAAAGCAGAGAAGCCAATGCTTAATTTACAAATCCATGTTAGCCAAGTGGCCTGGTTATGATCCAGTGCCAAAACATCGTTGTTTAAAATGAGTTGTTTGGTTAAAAAGGTGGAACCTCTGCCTCATTTTTTCAAAGCATCAGACTGAGCTAGTTAGAGGTGTTCTCTCATGCATGTTGCATGTTGTCACTGAAAAGCAGGGATAGATGTCTGAAGAGGGACTTTTGCATTTCTCAAAGGGGTTTTACCTTTATTTTTGTTCCTGTTTAGAAAGTTTTTTTCTTGTCCTTTTTATAAAATCATTCAACGGCTTCTGTAACAAAACACTGAAAAGAGTATGTGCTGAGTAATATTCCCTGTACACAGATGGGTTAGCTGTTGCATTCCTTAGTTTCTCAACAATATTTTGGATGTTTGGGGCCACACAGTGTAGTTCTGTAAAAAGGCTGGGGTATTTTTCTTTAAAGAAGTCTTGTGCAGTTCTCCTTCAGTTTCTTTAACCTGGGAGTGACTTGTTAGCTTGGTGGGATTTTTTTTTTCTTTTTTTGTCACAGGGGCAGTTATTTCTAATTTAAAAAAAAATACCAAAATGATTTGATTGAAGTTTTTGTCAAAAGAAAGAATTCAGACTAGTGCCTTTAGAAGCTTATATAATGGGCTGATGTTTTCTTTCTTCCCTTGATTCTTGCTGCATTAAAAGCAATGTGGAAAATATGCAAACATGACAAAAACTTGCAGAATGGAAGAGGAGAGAATAAAAGCTGCTCGAAACCTATGGGAAAACTCAGAGATATTCTGTGGTTTTGTCCTCCAAGACTGATATGATCTTTTTAATTCCAACCAGTAAGAAGAGCAGCTTTGAAGAAAGTGGCTGAGACAGGAGGATTTTCAGAGAGAATATGAGGATTTATCGGGTCGTGCGAGTTCAGATTGATTCCAGCATCTCTGATTCTACAAAGACTCTGTAAAAAGTTAGGGATGAAACTGCTTTTTTCTAAAACAGAACAGCATCAATTAGAAACAAGCTTTTTATTTAGAAAGTGTTTTAGCTGGGAGCTACTAGTGTAATGGAAACAGGCCTAAAAGATTTTCTGTGTTGGATCCCTGCAAGGAGGAGATAATAGTTCCTCCTCTCACGGCAGGTGTAGTAAAGGTTCTTGGTGAAGCACTTGGATACTAAAGTGATGGCAACTGCAGGAAAGCTCTGTCAGAAAGATTCCTATCTAAAAGCAGGTTTTGGTTAGTATATAATTTGTCGTTATGTCTTATGTCAGTGTGTGGTAGTTGAACCTGAACAGAGACACTAAACCGGATTGGTAATTGATCTCTCGTTCACTAAGCGCTGCCGAATGTGCACATATAATGAGCGTGTCACTTGTAGACTGGATCCTAACATTTCAGAGGCTGAAATCGAGATTATACAGAGGTCTTTAATCATGACCTTCCCTACCTTTGGAATGCTTTCACTTCTATGTGCAATGATTGCTACAATTATCTGCAACCTTAATATCCTTTTCCTTAGCGCACTCTTTTGTTTATGGTTTTTTTTTGCGTGTAACAGAGGCAAATATATGGTTCATTTTCGGTCAGTAGCAATTTGTTCCAGACTTCCCAGTCTAATGAAATGACAAATAATAAGTGATCCAGGAACCATGACCCACAGTACACAAAAATTATTGTAGAAGACTCAAAGTATGTGTGTCTATTTTATGGTTTTTGTGATTCAGGTATGTGCTTGCATGCATAAGTGATCACAAAAGTACCTCTTCATTGTATATTATTTCAGCCTTTGTAATTAGTCTTCTATCTTTTCGCTTCTCTCTTCTCCCCCTTCCCCCAACAATTGTTGATCACTGTGGAACGTAAAATGTCACTGAACCATATGAAAACTCCCTTCACATTATGCAAATTGCTCACATTTTTCAGTGGAGGAGAGCTTTTGGCATGTACCGTCAGTTTATGCAGTGCCTTCATCTTCCAGATAAAGATGCTGCAGTTTGTTTAATGCTTCCATGTTTTTTGGCATTGCCCACCAAAAAAAAATAAAAGCATAACACTCCTTACTGATGCAGTGTTACTCTTCCAGCAATTTAAAATAGAAACTTCTAGCATTAGCCAGTGCCTATACAAAATCTGCTATGGATACAGCTCATCTGAACAGCTTCAAGACTGGGTGTGCTGTAGCTGTCACACTAAAGCACTGTAAATGGAATGTAAGGTGGTAAGCTTAGTCTTACCACTTCCTTAATGTTCTCCTATCTGGATTAGAGTTTCTTTATGGACTGCTAACAGGAAATTATTTTACATGTGGTTACATGTAGGTAGGAGTAAGGGGACTCGGTCGCCTGTGTGATGTTCTGAAAAGGCAATTTCTTTGGGGGAGAAATAGTAGATGATTCTTTCTCTAGAGCTGCAATGTGCTGCAATGGAGTTATGTTTTTGTTCTTCTTAGCTCTGTGTTCTGATGTACCAAGCAAATATGTAAGAAGATGCAGATGCAGAAGAGATTGGAGACTTTCTTTTCTGGCTGCTGCTGTTGGTCTGTTCAGGACTGCCACTAGAAAGAAGCTTCTTTTAAGAAAGGAGAGGAAAACAGTATTGCATTATGCCCCTTAAAAGTCCTGAGTGAAACAAGGGATGAGAGAGTCTTTCTAGCTCTTACTGCATAGTGTTGCAGTCAGAGCTAGATCAGAAGACTTCTTACGATCTGTGAATCTATTAAAATATACAGTTGCCACTCATGTAGCAGCAGCATAGAGTATTTGATATATGGACATATTTTTATGCAAGGAAGTTGATAAATCTCTACATCAGTACTGATTAGAATGTGCACAGTCTGGCATCGCGTAAAGTGGTTGTTGCTGCCTGATTTAGATTGCATCTATAGCCACTCTTCCCCTTCCTCACTCACCAAGCAGGTGACGTATTTTCTCAGCAAGACTTCACTTAGAGATAGGACTGATCCTGAATGACATTGCAAAGCTTGAAATGGTAATTCAGCAGCGTGGCCGAGCTGGTTTTCAATGCAGTGCCGCTTAAAACAGCCCCGGCACGCGGCGTTCCTTGCGTTAGGCATCAGGGTCATTTCAATATCGGTGTCATTATTTAATGCAGAACTGCAATGCCAAATCATTGAACTTTTCTTTTGGACCAGACGTTTCTTTAGCAGGAACTATTATTTAGAATGGATCAGAATTTTAATTTCACTTCATGCGATTTAGATTCTACTCTCGTTGATGCCAACCCTTTCCTGAAGGCACCCTGTCTATCAACTATTCATTTCTCAGGGAATAGTATAATGCCTTTCCAGGTTAAGAGAGCAAAATGAGTCTTTTCCTCAGATTTAACTGTTGCTTGCACATGAGCAAACATCCATCCTTCTTTCTGCTAAACAAACAACATCATCATTAGTGAGTAACAGGCCTCAACTCAGCTGTCTTGAATATCATTTCCATTGCTGACAATGCAGGTGAGTTGCTGTTACCCTGTTGAAGTGGAAGATGAAGAGGAAAGCAGCAGATCAGTGCTGCTTTCAGGCCTTACTAAAGGAAATAATTTCAGCCTGGAAAAGAAAGTTAAATTCCTTTGATCGGTGCCATATGCTTGAGTTTATAATAGGCTTTTGTGTTCCCTCTTAGCTGGATCAGATTGAAAGTGGGATAATTATCAGGGAGGGTTAAAAAAATCAGTTTGCTATGTCAAAATATCTTCATTTTTATGTCAGTTGCACTGTCTTTCTGGTATAGTGAAAACTGACTTTGGATTTAGCAGCAACAGCACAATAATCAAACTTAAATCCTTTCCTTGCAATCGGTTGTGGAAGTCACCTGCCCGTTTTACCTTGTGGACGGGGGAATAGGGCGTACATTTCTACCTATGGCTGGTATGATGCTGTTAAGGCTGGAAGGTTTTCCTTGGTAAAAAACTCTAAGCACACCCCTCCACCACAACTCAGGGAATGATCAAGGTATAAATATTCCTTTCTTATTTATTTCCATTTTTTCCCTCAATAAGACTCAAATATGAATCCTCTATACTACAGAGTTTGATTAGAATTGTTGTTTCAATTTTAACTTTGAATTCTCAGATGTAGAAGCTTTAATTGACTTGGACAGTTATATGTTTTGGAGACAGATCAGTGAGTCTTTGGTACGTCAGACTAAAGGTAAGTTTACTGACGTTATCTATTCTGATGTGAAGACATTTAGAAAGATAAGTAAAAAATATAAGCAAATAGTGCTGCTGCATGTCCTGAGCTTCACAGCCACAGTGAAATAAAAAAAACCCCAAACCACAAAACAAACCACACTAATTTTCCTGGCTTTGCCACAGTAAATTTTGTATTATATAGAATATTAGCAAAAGAAGAAAGAGCAAACATTTGGTCATCCACTCCTTGTGAATTCATTAAGTCTGTCTGGTTGAGTTCGTCTCTGGAAATGTCTGTTTACACTGTGTGCACCTATGTCTAATTAAAGAGCTTCTAATTGCCTAAGAAATGTTATGACCTAAAGCCTCTTCAGAAGATGAGGATATCTAAGATACATAAAGGAAGCACTGAAGTCTCTATGGAGATTTTTTTTCTTTGTACTTTGTGATACAATTTTAAGCAAAGCTCCAGCAGTTGTAGGTGTTGGGAAAAGAAGATAAGAGATTGTTGCTATAGATGGCTTCTATTGCCATGGAAATACAGTTTTTCAGCAGTCCTTTCTATTGTACATTATGGAATGGCTAATACAGCATATAAAAAAAGAAAAAGTAAATGAACTCAATTGAGAAACAGACAATAATAAATGTTTTTTTAGGATAATGAAACAAGATATTGGGGCTGGATAGCAAAATTGTTTGTTTTACAGTGGGCAGTAACATAATTATCAGATGTTTAGTCTGAACATTTTTCAAAATTCAGTTGGTGCAGAAGGATAGAAAATGATTTTGGTTTTGGTCCCTTGTGATCTGTTTCATAAAATCAATGTGCAAGAAATCAGTTTTCAGTACTGCCTGGTGGAGATTTTCTCTCCCTGCATTTCAGCTGTGCATACATTATTGGACGGGACAATGTAGTAACTGTTGGTAACTAAAGAATCTGTCACAGGATCATAGAATTGTCAGGGTTGGAAGGGACCTTAAAGATCATCCAGTTCCAACCCCCTTGCCAATGGCAGGGACACCTACCCCTGGATCAGGTTGCTCAGAGCCCCATCCAGCCTGGTCTTAAAAACCTCCAAGGATGGGACTTCCACCACCTCTCTGGGCAACC
>JANIJG010013442.1:0-52803 GCA_024611175.1 Megaceryle torquata | reverse complement strand
CCTCTCAGGCTGCTCTTCTCCAGCTGCACAGCCCCAGGGCTCTCAGCCTGGCCTGGCCACAGAGATGCTCCAGCCCCCTGACCTCACTGAGGCAGGGCAGAACCACAGCTGCCACCTGGACCAGCACTGGGCCCCATCAACCTGATGATGCCGCCCCCCTCCCAAGGGAGAGCCACTGAAGGGGGAAGGTTCAAGCGAGCAGCAGACACCAGGAGTGCAGAACAATTCACATTTATTAGTTCATACAGCTAACACTCGCTAAACATGCGTTCAACACTTATTGGTCACATTTCCACAGGTAGTCAAGTCACAGAGCAGAGCAGCGGAGCAGGGGCAGGGTGGGCTGACACGGACCTGCGCCGGCCCTGCCGCGCAAGGGGGACCAGCTGTGCCACGGCGCGCCCGAGACGTGCCGGCAGAAACATTCATTTGGTCGTAGGGTAGTGACAGAAGGACAGGTGCCGAGTGAGGGCGGCCGGACACGCTCTCCTGCCCTGGCCCTGGCTCCGAGCGTGCCAACGTTCACTGTGTGTCATGCCGAGGCAACATCCTGCTTCCCTGATTTATGCAAGGGATCATGGGAAAAATGACGTGTTTTACTGGGAGAAACCATCACCTGGAACACCAACTGAAGGACCCAAAGACCGGGACCAACCCATCTTGGAAACATCCCGCAAACCGGCGATGGGCTGACACAAGCACATGCAGCAAACTGGACCAGCTCCTCCTTGAGCCACCCAGCCCATACGTGAGGACTCCGCGAGGTCCCAGGCTACAAACGCAGCCTCTGCATCGTGTCTGCACCAGGGCAGAGCTGGAACCGGGCCCGTGGCTTGATGGACACCAACAAAAACCAAATAGGCAAGAGCCACGTCCTGCCCCACAGCTTCAGGCGGAGCGGGACGGAAGGGACACCAGAGCTCAGCCCTGCCCTGCAGCATCGCGGACCTTGGCCTGGCTGTGCGGGGACACCGGCCGCAGGACACCACCCACCCTGCGAACAGCAGCGGCCGCAGCAGGCACTGCCACGGCACAGGGGTGCTGGGTGAGGGCACGGCGTGCGCAGCCCAGCGCCTTCCCGGGGGTTGCCAAGTCAAACCCATCACCCACAGGTTGAAATGCTGCAGCAGTAACAGAACCGAGCCACAGCCTACAGGACAGGAAACAAAACTCCAGCCATTGCACCCCCTGTTCTGCGCTGGCAACAAACACTGGCAGGATTTTGTTTTTCACACAATCCCTTTGAGATGATAAACAGGATGTTACACGAGGTAGTTTTGTTATGGAAATTGAGTCAATAATGTTATCAACTATTACAAGACATTTTATAAATTGAAAGAAAACAATGAATCACAAAAGGCTTTGTTAAGGTTGATCGTCATCTGGTTTCAATTTCTGTTTCTTTTTGCCCCTGGGGGCATTTCTTCCACGGAACCAGGTTGCTTCTTTCATACACTTGTTAGAAGTCATCTGCACAGGAGCTCTTACATATTTTTTGGAAGCGGTTTCACACGTCAGTACCTTTCTCAAGTAGTCTGAGTCTACAGCCTTACTGACCCACTATGAGAAAGTTGTACTGACTGGAAATTAAGATGCTCTAATTCTTAATCAGCAAAGTACAGAACACTGGGACTGGCTGCTAGAGACATTGAGAATTCCCCTTTTCCATGAGCACTCAATCACATTTAACACCGAAAGCAGGAGGATGAGGTAATGTGGGAATCCAGACAAACCTCTCCCAGCCCTGGGAGCTGATGTGCCTTCAGCCAAAGTGTGAAGTATGTCACACATCACCATCTCCTGTCCAACAGCACTGGTGAGGAGGGCCGGGCACTGCAGGGGCTGCGGCCAGCCGGGAGGCTGGGCAGCGCCGGGGCCCCAACCGGACCCTCCTGTCTCTTTCAGAGCCCCTTGGCCGCCCGTGCCACTCGGGGCTCGGCCCTGCGAGCCCCACGAGCTGCCAGTCGCAGCCACCCTTGCCATGGCCTCACAACAGCCCCAGCGACAACGTGCAGCTTGGGGACACTTTTCCTGCCACACCACATCTAAGCCTTCAGTCGGCAAACCTCCCACAAGCCAAACTAAAAGATTTTTCTCCTAAAATCTCCATACAGGGGCTTTACTCCAAACAAGTCATGAAAGAAGCAACCGTTGCAACATCAAAACTCGGGTTTCTCTGGGTCACATTTTAAATACTTATCCCTGAGCTTCTGTGTATTGCAAACAACACACTGTGAACCCAGAGAAACACCGCAGCTTGATACTGGCACCCTACGTATTACCCTCGATTTACACATCATCTACAACTTAAAAATTAGCTTCATACTTAAACTACTTCCCCAAGTTTCCCCCTTTCTCCTGCCTTTTATGTGGCAGGGATGATTGCCGCTTATTATCCTGAGAAATAACAACATTTTCACAGACACCAAGCTTCATAGCTTCAAATCAAAACCAAGAAAGAAGAAAGCATGAACGGTAAATAGCACATTCACAGGAGGATCTTCTTCTTCTTCTTCTTTTTTTTTTTTTTTTTTTTTTTCCAGTTTTAAAAATGTAGTAAAGATAAAAGAAATTCAAGTTGTTTTTTTTTAAAAAAGGTTGGTTTGAAGGACAAGATACAAGCTCCTTAGACCTGAGGTGGATGTGGTTTTGTGCAGGAGCCTGAAGAGCAAGGGCAGGTTCTGGCATGCATGGCAGAGGGAGGGATGGGCGGCAAATGGCATGCGACGTGAGCTCAAGCTGCTGCATGGGCAACTGCAGGGCAGGAGCACGGCCACCCAGGCCTCCACCCAGGCCTCCCTCGGCGAGCAAGAGCAGCCCTGATGAAATGCTCCCTGCCAAAACACCGCAGTGCCCAGGAGCCCTGCTCGCTCCAAGCAACTCCACGGCACTAGGACATTGGGCGTCACTGGGGCAGCAGCTCGCCGGGACGGGTGGCCCCGCAGCTGGAAACACGAGAGGCTGCTGTGAACCAATCACCCCGCAAACGCTGTGTTCCCCCTTTGGTCTTTGCGTGACAGGAGACGGCAGAAGCTCAGGATTTCAGAATTACAGACAAATCCAGAGTGGCACTGTCATGACCCAGAGGATGCCATGACTCTGAGCAGCTCAGTGGGCCGGCAGGAACGAGATGAAGAGACAAATGCCACCGGTGTTAGGAACGATTAGAAAGCAGCTAACGCGCACTAAGAGCAGCTGGAGACCGAGCTCCTGCTGCACCAATCCTGCCATGCCCACAGCCCATCCGTTCTGAGGTACCTGGCATCTCTGAGCATCCTGGCCATGCCCCCATCCTGCAGCCCTCTCGAGGGGCCAGGCATGCCAAGGACAAGAATTTGCTGCCGACACACACAGCAGGGTCAAGGCTCAGCTGATAGGACAGAGCAGAGCCTGTCCCAAAGACAGGCAGTGGAAGAAAACCCAGTCGCTTTCAAAAAGCTTTTGTTCGGGTCCCGGGGTCTTGCCCCTCAAGCTGGGACTCGGCCCCATCCACGGGCAGCAGCAATTTCTGCTCCAGGTGACGAGTTCCAAGCTGTGAAATAGCAACTAGGATATGTCAGCAGTGTCCTGCTGGATGTGTGAGCCTGAGCACTTCAAATTTATGTCCCAAATCTCTGTTCAGATTAAAAGTAACTCTTCAGCTTTCCATCTGCACAAATGCTACGAAGGAGAGGAGGGGGTCAGTCAGCCAATTTATCTTTCAAATCGGGGATAAAAATTGACTTGTCACAGCAGAAAATTCTACCAAAGACTATTATTGTTGATTGATTCCTCTATGACAGAAGGTCAGATAAGCAAGAGCAGATAGATACCAAAGATAATGAACTTCCCCCTGCTAGCATTAAGCACAAATAAAATATGAGTCCCTGTAAACCGAATGTTACGTGAAGAATGGAACAAAAATTCCAACCTTTCCAGGGTGTCCTTCAAACCAAATTCACAAATACATCTAGTGACCGACCTAACGTCTCTACGTCTCTAGCTACATTCCTACCTTCTCATAATACCTGAGTTTGCAATGCAACACATTCACTTTACCCTGTTTAAAAAACACAAGTCATTAGAGGACTTGGTGCAGAAGATATTAAGAACAACCATCCGGTGAGCTAGATTCTGATGCAGGAAATTAGCTTCTGCCTCACTGGTCAGTTCAGTAAGGCTCTTCTACTCCCTGCCACAAATGGGTTATTTGTTAACGGACACTGCTGCCAATCAACCGTTGTAAAATTTGCTTTATACAATAGACAGTAGAACATTCGTGTCCATTCATCATCATAAATGAATTTAGGTTTAGTGGTGGTAGTCCAGCATTAGTCTTGGGAATCTATTTTGGATAAAGACAGAATATCTAATAGATTGTTGGGTATTTGGCAATAGGATGACCACTTTTATGTACACTAATTAAAACAAACTCTTATTCATCAACAGATTATAATAATTCCGTAACTGTAGAATAAAATTACTCCTATGCAATTTTAACAATTCCTTGAGTGTATAAAACAGCGAGCCAGAGGATAACCCGTAATAAAAAGATCATATCAAGCTATCTGGAAATTAAACTTAAAAGCTGAGAAATACTTTCTAACTTACAAACAGATATACTAAACTCTTCCCACTTACACTTGAGGTATAGGCTGTATGCAGAAGGCTTCTTCCTGAGAAATACGCGCTCGTCTCATTTTACAGTCAGAAAGTAAATGAGATTTACGGAACCACCTTTGGATTGTGAAGCTCTATCAAGCTGAACTGCTGCTGGGCCCAGCAGCTGCTACCCGTAATGTCCTATTTAAATAATGAAAAATGAGCAGCTAGTGGACTTTTAGAGAAGGGAAACCATCGAACTGGAAGATGCCCAAGGGGGATCACAAAGGCAGTGGCGATGCTGCCGTGGGTCCGCGGTCAGCCAGCTGCGGGGCTCTGAGGAGAGCTCTGACCACAGTGGTCAGTGCCCGGGACACGGCCCAGATGCTGACCCACCGGAGAGGTGCCAAGTCCCAGCAGCTCCTGGGTGCAACAGAGGGAGCACCCGCTGGGTGAAGGGGAAGGAAAGATGACTTTGGTGAATGAGATTTTTCTCCTGTTCACCATCACATTCGTTTTGATGTCACAGCAGCATCAGTACCTCTGACTGAGCAGTGCTCACTTTGTGCCAGACAGCTGTCATCAGGACAAGACAAAAAGGCAGCACTGGTCCCTCCTGCCCTGAAGGAACAGAAGTTGTCTCCCAAAATATTTTTAAAAGAGCATTCAAACATTTGCTGATGAGCCCTCTTGCTCCATAAACATCAGATTCATATCTAAGGACACAGGGAAGGAAACCCAGTCAGAGAAACACGGCTGCCTAGGAAAGTAACAGTCTTCAAACATTAATTCATAATGAAGATGAGAACAGAGCATCTATCCAACCTCACCACCACCACGAGCAGGAAGCCACGAGTTACTCATGAGAATACCAAGTTTAGATAAACCCTAGCACTTGGCAATTTCTCAAACAGCTAACCAGTTGTCATTAACCCAGTTCTCCGTGCAGTGGTGCGGAGGTTGAGAGATGGAAAAATCCAAGCCTTGCAACACCTCGGGAAGAACAGGACTCCACAAGAAGCAGAACAGTCCTGGCAAGATATGACTGGATTGTGCATTCCCTGAGTCCAGCAGAGAAAGCCACGCCAGAGGATGCTGGAGTCCCTCATCCCGTTACAGCGGTCACGTTTAACTGCAGGGTACATTAACTGCTCCCAGAAACAGGCTGTCTGTGGTTGCTGCAACACAGAAGCCTCCTGGGTAGTCAGATGCTACCCTGGAGGAACACGCCAAAAGGAGTGATCCTGCCTCTTCTCTAAGTAGGTTTTTCCTGCTTTTGTGAACTTAAAATGGATGTTAAAGAAGTGATGAGAAATGACTTGCAGTTCTCTAGCAACAAGAGCACCTTTGTGCAATGCCAGGAGCCTGCTACAAGCTGCAGCAACGCGCTTCCAGTTGCGTGGAAAGGTGCGTGGTGATGGCGAGAGGCCAGCCAAGCAAGCGGGGGCTGGGGGCAGATCCCCCGCAGCAGCTCCCAGTTGGGGCCGAGCACAGCGATCCCCTCGCACTTCGGGAGCCTACGACCCTGCTGGGGCAGGATTCAGGGAAAACACAGGAGCTACCACCTGCATCTGCATCTGAAACCTGCCAGGGGAAAAGAAACCAACTGGCTAGACAGAGTTTTCCTTCTCCTTCATCCCCTGACTTTTAGAAGTTATACTTAAAGAAAATAGCTTGGCACTTCTCTAGCACCCACTTCTCCAGAATCGTCCCTTTGGGATACTAACAGCTCTGCCGATGCGGTGAGGCCGTTTGCTCTCTACGACAAATGCTTTTGGATACAAATCATGGAAAGAGCAGTGCGTGAACAGCATCTTCTCCTTGAGGTAGTCTTAGTCATCTCGGTCCCCAGCCCCCAAATACAAAAGAACTAACCCTAACAAACACTGTAACATTAAACATCTTCACATTCTGTAAACCGCTGGAGAATGCATCTGCTGCATTCATACAGAACCATGTGCATCGTGTTGAAGGTCATACATTCAACTCTGTCGTGAAATAAATATATAGGAAAAAGAGTTAAAAAAACCCCAACAAACAAACAAATAAACAAAAAAAACAAAAAAAAACAAAAAAAAAAAAAGAACCAAACAAAAAAGATTCTTGCTACAATGGCAGGGCTGCCCACTGCCCCGTCTCCTGCCTGGATCGCGTTTGCCCCTCTCCCGGGGTGAGCCAGCTCCCTGCCCGAGGCACAGCGTAAGGCACCGCGGTGCCGGGGCGTGCAGGGCTCACTCTTTGCTCACACTCGTTTTGCAGGAATGTAGAACGGCCTTAAAAAGGAGAGGCAGCTGCTCCAGGGGGACATTCACCATTTTTCCTGGTAAGAAAAAAAAAAACACAACAGAATTAGCAGCCACTCCTGAATCAGATTTCAGAGACACCTAAGCCAGCAACACTGGAGGTGGTTTTACCTTGAACCTCTCAGAGAAACAGTTAATCATCCTACTGCTACATTAGACATTTGATATTCATTTGGACACAACAGGATTTATTATTTACTGAATCGAAAACAAAATAAATGGGCAAAGTCAGATCAAAATGATTTCTCCACAATGGAGCAGTATTTATAGAAACTGGGAAAGACTAAATCCCATCTCTCCTCAGACTCCCTTCTTGATCTCAATGAGTAAATTACGAGAGCTACTCTGTGATTATTATCTAGTTCGTTATAACGGAGCAGGATGAAGCATACGGGGCCTTGACACAGGGAGGCAAGTATCTCTCTTTGCCGTAACACTGAGGAACAAACAACAGTTTAGTAACATCAGACCTTGTAGATCTCATTAGTGACACAACTGCATTTGAACATTCACCTGCAGATTTCAGAGGTCCGGACGAGAGGAGGCCTGGGGGTTACGCTGACGAACTGCCGCTGCTCTGCTTATCATCAGCTCCTTAACTAAGTGGCATTTCAGGGATCGCTCCATTTCTTTTAACTACTCAATCTAGGATTACACTCTTATGAGTCAAAATGCCTCCAAGTTGGGATTGAAAGGAAGAAAATTAGATGAGAACCCAACCAAAGTGCCTAAAGGGCAGCAAGTGATAGCAAGGCATGTCTTCCTAGGAGCAGGGGACTCGGGAGCTGGATGTAACCTGCATCTGCCAGCATCACAGGGACAACCTGCAAAGAGCCAGCCTGGCTGGATGAGCTGGGAGAGATGGGAGATGGGCTTAAAAGTCAGGGAGCAGCTTTGATAGAAAAAGGTCCCACACAAACATCCTCTACCAAAGTCGAGAAGAATTTCACTGTTACAAATTAATTTTCTTTTAGAAGTGAATTTCATAACTTGCAGATGATCCCAGTGGGAAAAGAGCTAAAAATGTTACCTGCAATATATCTTATCTCTGGCAAACACATCATTAAATCCGGAAAACGGTTTGGCTGGTGTGGGTATTTGTACTCCGTGAAGTCCTGGCAAACGTACCAATACCGCTTATTCAGCTGCTCCAGTTGGGATGCGTTAGTCAGACCCCTGATGTCTGAAAGCAAACACGGTTAGAATCAGGAAAACAAGATGAAAATATCCTACAAGAGTGGCAGACTCACACTTGGTGCCACTGCTTCAGGAAACACAACCCGATGGCTACAACTCAAGCCTGGCTCCTGTTTCGCAGGCAGGCTTCAAGTGCCCAGTTGGGCAAACACTGAAACTCTCCCCCTTCTCCTGGTGGGCCAGTATCACGGACGTGCCTTTCCACGCGTGTCTGGGGACAGGATCTCCTTCCACAAAAGACCAGGAGGAGAACAGCTCAGGTCCTAAGCTGCTCATCTGCAGAGCTCAATGGATGCTCTTGGAGATAACAGCTCCAGGAACCTTAAATCCCCACCTGCCTGGTGTAAAGCAGCTGCATGTCAAGGTTTAGTCCTCACCGCGGATTCAGCTTAATACTTCCTCAGACAGAAACATGTTGATTTCAGCTATATCATCTCGGCTGAGGAAAGCACTCAACTCTATAATTCAAGGTATCATCATATTTCTCCCCATCTGGTTATGAATTATGTCATACGAGCTTTATAAAGTTGTCAACTTCTTATTTTTAAATTTAGCTTTGTCAATGTCAGGCAACACACACAAAGGAAAAATGGACATTTCCAGGCTATCAAACTGGGAGGAAATCCCAGTGGCACCACTCAGTGTGATCAACGGCACCGGCACGCTGCTGGGGTCCTGGGAAGGATCCAGCGTGGAGCAAGGAAGCTGCGGGCCCTCAGTGCAGGCTCAGTACTGTAAGACCATCTGACGGAAGAGGCATTTATCTACTGCCCAAAAGCTGACTTTTAAAAATAATTCTCAGGTATTCACATAAAAAATTGCAAACTTCAACTAAAAATAAAAGAAGACAGGAAGTTAATGAAAATACATTTTGGAAAACAATGGAGACAGCTCGAGAAGCGTATTATCCAGTGTCAGGAAACTGCCCAGGGAAGCAAACCGGAACCTCAGCCCGGCACAGATTGAAGTGTCAGCACTATCTCCTCCTGGAAACGAGTGGGGGAGGACAGAGCCCGCAGCACAATTTCAGACTGCAACTATCTTTCACAGTACAAAAGACTTTGGGGACATCTATTTCCAGAATTACAGTTGAACACCACCCATTAAGCATTTGCCTCTCAACTGTTTTCTTCCTCTACAGCACAAAGAAACCTCCTGTGAGGACCCACAGATGCGGGGCCAAAACAAACAACTGGGAAGGGGGATCCACAAGCAGGGGGTTGAGACAAGGTGCAAGAGTGGAGACAGGGACAGGCACTACTGAGGACAAAACCAATCTATTCCGAACTATTTCAGCCCACTACAATTGTTAGGAAACAAGCAGGATCTTCTCGCGTGTTCGGAGATTCTGCCTGGATTCTGAGATGCCCAGGGTCTTGCAGCAGCCCAGGCTGCCAGCTTTCAAACACTGGTTGATCAACAGAAGGATACAGTCCCTTCGCAGGCAGAATTCATCACCTGCGCATAAATACTTCATTTGTGATTGCTTTTCACTTTGCAGAGTTAGGTATAGAATCTGAAAAGCAGGAAGCTAGCTAGGTGACCTAAGCATATATTCTGAAGGTATTTATTTTAGAGAGTCACAAAAGCTCTATAGAAGAGGAGGACTGGTTTTACAAACTCAGCCTTTAATGCAGAAAAACAAACAAATATGTTTTCTAGTTGGGAATCTTTGAAAGGTTATGCAAAGAGCCAGCGTTTATTTCAGAAAAAAACACAGAGTCATGCAAATTAAATGGTTTTAAAGTATCATTTAGATAATTGCCTAAAACAGTTACCTAAAGCAAAAATACTTTTAGATGTCATCTTTGTCTGATGAAAAGTTTATTAGCAGCTGGCGAGTCATCACTCACCCAAACCTTACCCAGAAGGGCTTCACCAGCCTCTCTGCTCTGCTTTTATTCTGGTATTGGCACCTCTGGTACCTATGTAAAATGACACACTGACTGTCCTTGGTGCCTATATTCAAAAGCAATAAAAACTGTCTAAGCAAATGAATTCATTCCCTTCCAGGATCTCCTCAGGTGGGTAGCCCGGAGTCCCGCTCTCCACGGTGCGTGGCAACAAACACGCACAGAGGTTTCAGAGCCCGAGTCTCTTTGTGGCTTTCAGACCCCTTCCTCCCATTTCTCATCAGGGAAGCAGAGACTGCTCAGCCTGTTTGTTTCAGAGGATTTCTCCAGTGGGGCAAATGCCTTCTCTTCATCGACTCACCTTGATTTAGGAAGTTAATGGCTTTCATGCACGCGTACTCCTCGTTGCTGACCTTCAACTGGTTAAATTTGCGAAAGAGGTAGATCAGCCGCTCCATCACCTCCATCCCCTCTTCACTGAACCTGGAGGACAGAGATCACACATCAACGTATACAGGACACAGCCTGTACAATAAAGGTGAGAAGCTTTATTAAAATAACTTCAGAGATATTAACGTATTGCAAGAGAATGAAAAAAATTGTCATCAAAACTGCTTGAAGTCTGCTAGTACCATTCAATTAAAGTAGAAGAAGGAAAATGAGTCAGTTAGAAACATGACTGCTACAGATATTTTAGCAAAAAAAGAGCATCTCTTGGTGATTCAGTTCATAACCAGCCTGCTCTGACAGGGGAAAGGGTTTGATGGAATATTTGCAGGAATATGCAAAAACTTCTCACGTGCTCATAGACACCCTGCTTTGCCTCTCCCCACCTGTATTTCCCCAGAGTTCAGCGAGGGTTGTGCCTCTGCTCTTTGCTGGGCTAATGGGAGGTTTAGCTAACAAGTCTGGGGAATGAGATGAAATTTCATAGAAACGTGGTGTGATACTTGTCTTGTAGGACATGAAGACATCCTACAAAACACCCGTTGACTCACCAGATGCCTACAGAGCCAGCACAGTCCCCAGGATCTGGCTCTGCTCAGCACATTTCAATGTACTGGGTAAACAGAGCAGCGCCCAGGTAGGGCTGCTCTGGTGGGGCAGGACTGCAGAAGCACAGACCCCAGACCCTGTGGTGCAGAAGCTGACTCCAGGAACAATGTCCATTTCCACCAGCAGAAGCACCTACAGTTTCTCACATCTGTAGAGCACCGATGGAAACAGCCTCGTTTCAAACACTGCGGAAAGACACTGAGCCAGGTACAACAGTGGCACACATGGCACTTATGTGACAGACAGGTGAGGAAGCTCACCTCCCGAGAACCCCCAGCAGTGACTCAGAGATCCTGCTCCTCCACACAGCCGTATTTTCTGCCTGTTTGTTATGGTTTGTTAGTTTGCCTCGGCTGGGAGCTTCTGGGGCGAGACGCCGCAGGAAAGCTGGGATCCTTCTCACAAATACAAATATGCATGAAACTGCAAATAACCCACGTTGAAGGGCATGAGACTGCAGGCTATGGTCCAAGGAACACATGCTGTTTCCTTCTAAGCTTTCCCCCTCAAGCAGGAGATGCAGGAGGAAATGCAGGATTCATTGCACGTAACATGCATATCAAGATCCAACCAGAAAAGCACTGGTGCTATCAGGGAGGGATCCTCCACTGGGATCTGAACCCACCACCCCTATCAGCCCTGGAGTGTCTCACCAGGTACAGCCAACCTCATTTCTGGGTCTGTGCCTTTTGCTCAACACAAGCTGCACATCTCTCCTGAGTGTCCACCCACCAAGGGAAGCCAGCGACAGGGACGGGTGGGAGAGGGCACAGTGATGCTCAGGGCATGTAATTCTGCTCAAAATCTCCTGGAAAACTGCTTGATGGAGATATTGTGGGTGCAGAACAAGGTCCTCCTGCAGAAGGGAGTGCCAAGCTCCTTCTTCAGGAGGGACACCCCGTGTGCACACCATGGAAAAGCCAGGTAGAAGAGGAGCTAGAAGGCACAGGGGACTGCTGGTGCCCATGGGCATGCTCTGGGACCATCCCACATGTGCCAACAGCTTCTCAGTACACATCTCACAGCAATACCCCCAGTTTCAAAGAAACCTCATATTGCAAAACTGCTCAGAAGTGGGACAGAAGTGTTTAGGGAAGCTGCAGCTGCGCTCTGGCATTGTACAGCACAAAGAACGAGAGCACAGCCAGAAAGCCATCTTTGAATAGAACAGAAATAGAACCTTTTTCACTGAATAATACCTTATTTTGGCATTTGTGTTTGTTTACTTCAAAGTTATTTGTAAAATGCATGGTGGAGTTTGACCCCAGAGAAGTGAAAACAAGCTATCTGAACTGCAGGTCACTTCTTCAAGAAAGTAATATTGTAAGCGATGAAAGACTTGTCGGCTAATCTAAAGTTGTACAAGTTTTCTTGCTCTTGAGTTGACATTAAAAATCTTGCAGGTGCAAGATTGCAAAGCTCAAGAAGTTAATGAGCACAAAGACCACTCAGTCGTCTGTTGGGTTTAATTGTTTTTAGAGCATGCACATTTTTACCAGCCACTCATCACTTCATAAATCCAGGAGAGCTCTTCTCTCATTCCTGCAGTTGAACTGTCTTACTTTTCTGTGCATACTTTCCTCCCCCTTTCAAACAAAGCTGTTCTGTTTTTCACAGCCCTATTTCTTCTTGAGGACTGACTCCTCCACACACTCTTCCTCACAGTTTACACCAGGCAAATTTCTGGCTGGGAGTTATCGGGATCAGCTGGGGAGAAGGGGGAAGGGAAGCGCTATCAGGAGTGCTGGGGAAGGTCAGGAATCTATTCATTTCATATTCATCTTCAGAAAAACAGCACAATAAAAGAAAAGATTTGATCTAGCAGGCAAACAGAACATTTAGCCAGTTGCTAGAAGTGATTAAAACACAGGGGCTGGGGAGCTCATCCTATGCCTTCATTCATCACCTAAGCATTAGCATTGCTCCCACTATTTTGCTAAATAAGAACAGAAATTAACTCCAAACTGCCAGACTGTCAGAGCTCAGTGAGATTTCTTCAGCCTGCTGTGAGATCCAATGAACTCTGGTTTGCGATCATTACTGATCAACGCCAGAGGCAACGCGGACTCTTTGAGGAACCCCACGAGTCAGACACCTCTCCGAACGAGCCCCTCTCCAATCCAAAGGGACCAGCTTTTCCAGGTGTGCACTGGACAGGGAGGCTGATACCCATGAACTATCCACTGCCGCCTGCAGGCACTCAAGCTATGGCTGAACCACCATAAAGGCAACTGGGAGGGAGCCATGCACCTCGAGACCCCTCATCTGTGCGACTTCCCAACAAATGGCTTTTTTTGTGAGCATTCTCCCATTTTACTAATGACAATTAACGATACTTTTTCAAGCCAGATCAGAAGAGACTGCAAAAACATTCTGCACCCAAGAACACCTGTTTTCATCCACGTGCACAGATCTCCTCTGAAGGACTTTGCAGGCGACCAGCTCTGAATTGCTGGTTTCTGAAGCACAAGGATTCCTCCTTTGTCTGGTTTTCTTACCTCTTGCTCATACTTATCACAAACCCAAAATGAAACAAACACTTCTCTTTTGAGGCTCTGACCAGGACAGCAGGAACAGAAGGATGGCTGAATGCAGAACAAGTGTTATTGTGGTTTTCTATGACCCTTCCTGTTCCTCGCAGGAGCAGCACCAGATGCAGGATGAATGGCCAGGCAGAACTGCGCTGATCAGGAACCTGCCCCAGGAAATGAAACACCTGGGTCCAGCTCTCGGCTCCTTCACTCACCCCCACTGAGCTCTCAGCCAGCCCCTCTGGTTGTCAAAACAGATGCACAAAAGAACCTCAAGGAACTGTTAGATAGTGTGATGGTCGAGGACCAGAGCAGTATTTTAAATCTCTGCTCCTTGGGCACTAAAACCCCATGGTGACTCTTGCAAAATGTCCCAGCCAAGCAAGGGCAGAGTGCAAACAGGGCAGTGTTAAAGGGGAGGGTGGGCAGCAGTTTCCGTAAATCCTACCTATTCTGCCATAATATTGTGAGACTGTGAGTCCTCTACCAAAGGGAGGATCTGTCTGGCACCAAGACTACAAAACAAAACACCCAAACCAAAAAACAACACCCTGACCAAGATGATAAATGAAAGGCAGGTTCCTCAGAGCATCAGATAGCACGTCCTATGGAAAAAACAAGAGCTAAGTTGCAACATCTTTAAATTTATGTAATCAAAACAATGAAATAGCAATTAATAATGACCACTTTGATAATACAGACAACCAGCTTTGTGAGTAATTTTTCCACTGGCCCAAAGGGTTTTTAAGTAAGACCTTCCGTCCTGTATCTCAGGGTTACCCAAAGCGTTGGTTCGTTTCACTCTCCTCATAAAAAAGGTGGTTTGCAGGGGCTGTGCTGGAGAATGACAGCACTGCTCCGGGACATTCAAACAGCACTGTACAGCACCGGGCACCTTCCCCTGCAGGAAGAAGTTTTGATTCAGCACTGACTAACCATGGCACACTTTCTAGGCCTGGAGCAACCATTCCCTAAAACACAGAAAAGGAAACCAGCCACGGGTGAAGTGACCTGTCCCAGGAGAGGTGGTTAGAGGGTCACAGGGCATCCAATCGCCATCCTCCTGACAGCTCCTGCATCTCTAGATCTCGTTCCCTCACCTGCGGGCTCAGCCCGACATCTCACCTGTGCAGTTCGTCGTCAGAGGGGGAGTACTTGGAGGTGACGTCTGCAAGATCACCAAAGATCTGCTTGCTGTAAACAGTCAGCGAGGAGAGCAGGATCAGCTCCTGCCACGTAGAGCTGAGCAGGCAGGTATAGTCCTTGATGGAGAGCTCGCAGAAAAATGGCAGCTTCTTGATCCAAGCAATCTGCCTGAAAAGCAATTCATCCGCCAGACGACACAACAACGCAAACAGCTCTGCCTGAGTCACTTTATACCTGCAGGCACAGTTAATATGAAGGCATAAAATCAATTAACAACATCCAATGACATCATCTCACAAGGCACTTGAAAAACAAGGTAAATGCCACAGGAATTCATCTTCAACTGCCCAGTGTGCTGGTGCCCAGCGTATCACCTGGCAATGGGAGCTGCAGTGGCCAGCACCCAGCCTGCCTGGCCAGGGGCTGAGAGGGGATTCCCTCGATATGAACCATAACTTTGATAGTTAATGCCATCTCAGGGTTGAAACCCATTGAACCAACTTCTGTGCAGGCTCAGCCTGGCCACATAGCCTGGAACCCCACACAAGGTCCATTCACGCCAGCTCCAGCCCCAGGCAAGGGCACAGGCCACCTATGGGACAGGGCCTGGTTTGCTGCTGGCACTACAGCCGCATCTTCTTCCAGGGGATGTGCTCCTTGTGCTGATGAGGCCGTGAACACACTGAGTCAGCCATGCCTCTTGCCATCAGCAGCCCCTGCAGCGCAGGCTGGAGCTGTGCGTGCGGGCAGGTACAGACAGGCTGAAGGGACAGCCAGGAGCAGGCAGCGCCGGGCAGCCTCTGGCACCAGGCCATGCACACTCACCCATCCTCGATGAGCATCGGTGTGCCGAGCGGCTCCAGGTCCTCTGCTGACACCAGCTGATTGATGAGACTGTGCGACTGGGGGTCCAGGCTGCGCGTCTGGGGGGGCATCAGAGCCGAGTGAGCAGAATAGCTAAAAAGGTGCGGGAGGTACTGATAGTGCGTGGACACCGGCGTCCCGATATATTGATCCCTGAGTGCAGCAAATCCATTCAGCTCCACGGACCTACTGGAAAAGAAAAAGCTTTTTAATATACCCCAAAAATTCCACCCAATTCACTAAAATGTTGCATCCAGCTCCATCAGAAATTTTAATAAAAATAAGCAGAATGGAAAATGCTTTTGTATTTAAACCCTACACAGGTAATAACTGAGAGTGTGTGTTCCACTCAACAGCGATCGGGGAACTGCTGCTGAGCAGCTATTCGGAGAGTAAAACTGAAACCCAACTGTACAAAGAGTTTCCACCCCTGCTTGCTTAAAGGGACAGGATATAGGAATGTAAATTAAGTATTTACACAGCCAGTGAACACAAATAGCTCCCAGCTTAAGACATAACTGAAAGCAGATGGAGTGAGTCTGAGATTCTCGTTGTGTTTACAATCAAAGGCTGCATCAGGAGGCTCACACTAACTGTAACTGACATTAATATAACACCATCAATTAGTAACCTAAAAGTCATTTATTTTCAAAATCTGAGCAGAGTACAGCAAAAGAGCTTATGCAGAATGAGTAGTGAGAGGTGACCAAGATCCCATGAGCTGCAGGAAAAAAACCCACCAAACTATCAATACAAACTAAGTGATATATTGTAAATATAGTATTAACATTGCCCTTGTCTTCATTTCCTCATGAACACTTCACCTCCCAGTTCAATTCTTTTCCATACAGTGGCTGTCTTTCTTAAAACAGCATTAGGGATGGAAGAATCTGCAGCACGCTCAGCTCGCACAAAGATGGACTCGTGGAGTATTTTTCCCACACTGACCCATCACTCAGGGAAGGACAGCCAAGAATCTAACACGGAATTCTTCCAGGGGTCATTCCCACCTTGAAGATGGAGTAGAAACGGGTGAAGGCTGGTTGCTCTCAGAAACTCCATTTCCAGGGGAACTATGGTCGCTGTCTCCGTTGTTGCTCCATGACATGTTTGCCTCTCCCTCAAATTCTTGCCCAGACATAATTCTCTCAATCTCTTCTTCTGATATCTGTCAAACACAGGACTGTTATGGTTACTTCAGCTGTGAACAGAAAAGAGGCAGAGCCTCGGTACAGGAACACCTTGACCGCATGGCCACATCCACTGAGCTGAGTCCACCCCTCACCGGCAGAAACGCTTCGCCACTCCTGCAGATACCACATCTTGGCTCTACATTTAACAACAGACATGAAAAATTCTATTTACAGCTAATCACAGTGACCTCCAGTGCCTGCAGTACAATTCAAGTGACGGTAACACAGCGGACAGGAACGGACACATGAAAAGATGATGTCAAATGCACCCAGCAACGAGCTCTAAATCAGCCACTGTCACGCACTGAAAAACCTGGGAGTAATTGAGGCCAGTTCATTGGCAACATCACTCAGTACTCGGCAGAGGTAAAGGCAAATGGAAGGTGGGGTAGGCTCAGTTTGATAAAGCCATTGAAAGAGGGAAGGTGACACATATAAAATTAGTCAGGAAAACGTTTACAGGGAATCATTGATCACTATTTTTCCCCCAGATAAGAAGTAGGTGGCACTCAAAGAAGTAATCAAGCATCTAATACTTAATACAAACATTAGTAAAACATATGAAACTAAAAGGAACTAAAAAAATAATTAAAAATTGAGTTCACAGAAACATGAAGTTTCAGGAAAGAGCTGGGTGTGTCCTGGAGAAAGGCTGCGTCAGTAGTGGGGAAAATGCAACATAAAAGTCTGGGGGCTTTTTTTGTCATTTGTGCATGTCCCTTAGCGAGGCTGTCACAAAATACAGAAAGACCTCCAATTAACGTGCTGCAGGAAAGCACAGTGAACTCCAAACATCACTTTTGAGAGCCAACATTGCTTAGATAGTTTGTTCCAGTCTTGCAGAAGTGTCAGAAATACTTGGTGTCTTACTCAGAAACAGAACCTGGAGAGGGTAACGGTGAAATGGTCTCAGCCCAGGCAGTGGAGTTGACAGCACAACCTGTGGTCCAGCACTGGCTGACCACCAAGGCTCAGATGAGAAGAGCCCACTTGGGCTAGCAAAGGCTCTGTTTTACCACAGCTGCCCTGCCCAGAGGGGCAGTAAAAACTGTCACCTCACCAGAAATGAAATGTTTGTTCTTCAGTAGGCCCACCCGGGCTTTAAGAATCAGGAATTAACACTGTTATAAACAGCAGTACATGTTTGGTTACTAAGATGTTTTTAAGTTTGAGCAAGGCTCATTCTGATGCTGACCACAGGTGTGGCTGCTCTGTCTAATTCTTGCTTTTCTTGGTTCACTGTGGAGGACCTTACTGAGCAAGCGGAGTGTCTGGTTGCTTGCCTTCTAATGGTTTGGTTTTGGGCTGGGGAGAGTAGTCTCTTCACAGGCACAGAGTCACAGAAAATGCTTTCATCGTTACTTCTATTTTATTAAAATAAATACTAAACTTTTAAAAGACCTCTTTTCCAGAAGCGAGCTGGAAATGGCCATCATTTCTCACGCGTGCAGTACGAGCTGCTGTGCTGAATTACCTCGCGCTTTACAAGACATCTCCAGACAAGCTGCACCATCAGTCAGTGAGACATTTACTGGGTGCCCCGCTTGCAACAACTGAAGGAATTGCAGCAAGCAGCCCACGAGATTGACTGGGAGCTGCCGAGGGACGGACGTCCTTGTGCGGCTCACAAAGGACAGCGCGTTGTGATGGCCAGAGACTGCCCAAGTATTCATGTCGGCACCCTGGGACTGTGCCGCGGCCCCTTCGGGGACAAGCAAGCACTGAGCTTTATTTTACAGATCCCCAGTTCATGACATATTTCTAATGCTTATGGAGAGTCCAAGCCCTGCTGTGCCAGCAGAAGGCATGGGCAGGGCTGAGTTAGATGAACCCCAGCCCTGTCCCATGATGAGCCCACCACCCACAAGGCGTGTGCCAAGGTCAGGAGAGAAAGAGCTGAATGGAAATGTGGAGAAACAGCCAGACATGCTCACCTGGACAGGTCCAATGCTTTTGTTTCGGCCTCCTGGCATGCCATCTTCTCTGATTGCTGAAAGAAAACAGCCAAACCTTGGTGAGGAGCATTGCTATCTGCTATTCCAGAAATACCTAAGAAGGTATCTACTATTTTGAAAAAAAAAGTTGTATCTTAAATGGTTCATTTTATTCATCACATCAGTTTACATGGACACCTCCAGTGCTCTCCAGGGCACTGGAGAGCTTGAGCAGTGTGCACCATGATCCCCACCCCAAAAGGCATGAACACATCGAAGAGGGCTACAAGCATTACCAGGGAGATTAGTATTTCTTCATGGGATGCTGGAGTGACAGGTAATGAAGGACGAGTGATCCTTTATCACGATTAACTGCAGGGTAATTTGAAATGGCGCACAGAAAGCAAACCTAGCTCCAGAAATAAAGCAATAAAAAAAATAAATCCACCACTGCAGACAAGGAAATGCAAACACTGACGTCTCTTAACTCTGCTGTCCACTGCCCCGTGAGCTACCACGAGCCAAGGTCCACCTGGAGAGCCTCTGACTGGTGCCACCAACACCACAGATGGTACCTACCCACCAACACTGCTCAGAGTCTGATCTCCTACAGCTCTCACGGGAGATGGAGGGGAGAGGTGTGACCCAGCTGGATGCACGCAAAGCTGTCCTTTAAAGTTTGAGTTACTAGACTGTGCTGTGCGGTTTCATTTCCAGAGTGCAGCCTCGTTTCTCAACACAGCAGCTGCATTTTGAAGGCTCTTTAAACAATTTCCAGGGAGCTTCAGCAAGGTCCAATTAAGGGGATTATCCTGGAGCTGCTTCTCTGTCTTCCTCTTCCCTCTACTTTTCTCTTTCTGGGCAGAGCAGCTCTGCAGAAGCCGAGAGCACTCAAGGACTGACCCTGCTCCTCATGTGCCTCCTCTCCTGGACCAGGTCTCCCCTCTTTATCAGGTCTCAATCTCTTTCCCACCACGACCTGGCTGGACTTGGCAGGAGGCTCTCCCCAGCTGCACGGTGACCTTGCTGATGCCGGCAGCCTCACCCTGCTCGGCACATGGGGCTGCTGGAGGCCCTCCCAAAGCAGAAAAGGACACAGAATGCAAGGAAAAATTTCTGTATCAGAAGATTTTTGAGATCCTCAGCTCAAACCATCCTCGCCTGCCTCGGAGCTGCCCTCGCAGTACTCAGGGATGACAACAGCAGGGTCAGCCACAGCAATCGCTGCGAGGCAGAGCGATGCCCCTGGACCTAAATTGCACTTTTCAAAATCTAACCACCCAGCCAAGTCTTGACTTTGAACTGTAACTGCAGCAGGCATCAGCTCCTCTTTTCTGCATCTGCGTCATTTCACAGAACACCTTGGAAAACCCACCTCTACAGTTTACAGTTCTTAACCACAGAGATAATGTTGGTGTCACCAGGCTGGTCTCTATTCTCTGGTGGCCTTCTGCCTTGCCAGTGAGCACGGCTGTAGCTCCATCCTCCAGCTCCCCTCACCCCGCAGAGCTGCCCTCCCTGCTGAACTGGTTGGATGAGCTGCCTTTCAAATGGCAGCTACTGCTTCGGGCAACACTTTAGGTGAACTCCTGCATTCTGAACTCAAACCCACACAACCTTTAACCCCAGCATGCCAAGAGCAGCCCATAGCTCACCCATGCAGTGGGTGCCATGTCAAGCAGAGGGTGTTGCCCAGCCTCACACACCTTTAAGACTGCTGATATTTTTCAACAACGGGAGGTCAAACAAACCCCATGACCCTTGATGCCATTACCATTGCTCCAGCTGTTCTCTGCTGGCCAGTGGTTCAGTGCTCTCCAAGCTGCCTCATCACAGCATCTGACAGCAAGATTTGCAGGATGAAAATGGACTTGGTCTAATTTCAGTCATAGAATCATAGAATTGATGGTCCAACCTTTCTTGGCAAATTCTAGACAAGCTGGCCCAGCTCCTGTCCAGATGAATCTTACAACCGTCCAATGCTGGGGAATCCACCACTTCCCTGGGGAGATTATTCCAATGATTGTTTAAATTCTTACAACCATTCTTCGCTTAAATGGAAGAACAAAAACCACACCTGGAAGGTGCTTGATGCTACCTCATATCTGCTGCGATACGTGATTTGGGTATCAGCAGAGACAAGCACACATTCTGCTTCAAAGCTCAGCCCCAGTGGATCAGCACTATTCCCTGCTGCCCGCAGCTCGAAGCCTGAACTCCCACATCTCCCACATCATTCCCAGATGCTCCCAGGTACATTCAGAGTGCTTCTCTTAAATAGGATTTTTGGAAGTCTTGCTTGTTGCATAATCTAGCCAAGCTCTGCAACAAAATGTAGTAATGTTTTTCCTGGTGGTCCATCAAAAAAAGGCTTCACATGACCACAGGGTGGGTTGGTCTCTTCTCCCAAGGAAAAGCAATAGGACAAGAGGAAACAGCCTTAAGTTGCCCCAGGGGAGGTTTAGGTTGGAGCTGAGGAACAATTTCTTCCCCTCCAGGGTTGTCCAGGGCTGTCCCAGGCTGCCCAAGGCAGGGGTGGATTCCCCGTGATCCCTGGAGGGCTTTCCAAGCCCCCCATGGAGCTGTGGTGCTGAGGGCCATGGGTCAGTGGTGCCCTGGCAGTGCTGGAGGGACAGCTGGGCTTGATGAGCTTAAAGGTCTCTTCCAACCAAAATGGTTCTGTGATTCCATGAGCTATATGGTTCCAAGTCACAGAAGACCTGTTTTGGTAGAATGGTTTAGGTTGGAAAAGGCCTTTAGGATCATTGAGGCCATGTCAGCCTCCTGCGAGCTGGTTCGCCCACACATCTTGAGCTCTGTGCCCCGTCTGAGCTCCAAAATAACGGTATTCACACTGTTAGGAACCCCGCAATGCGGTGTGGCAACGACTCGGGCAGCGCAGCGGGAGGAACCGCTCCTTAACCCACGGCCGGCAGTGGGGGCAGCGGGCGTGGGGGCGGCAGCAGCGGGCAGGGGACAGCGGCAGCGGGCAGGGGGCAGGCGACAGCGGCGGCAGCGGCAGTGGCGGGCCGGCAGGTGGCGCTGCGGCCCTGCGGGTGAGCCGCGCGTGCTGCCGGCAGCGGCCCCGGCAGGGCCCAAGCAGCGCGGGCGGGGCCCGCGGGCGGGTCAGTAACGCCCCGCAGGATCCCGGCCTGGCGGGGGTGGGAAAGGACCTCTGCGGAGCATCTGGGGCCACCCCCCTGCTCCATCCAGCAGGGTCACCCAGAGCAGGGGCCCAGCAGCGCAGGGTCCAGGCGGGGTGGGAATCTCTCCTGACAAGCAGACTCCACAGCCTCTCTGGGCAGCCTGGCACAGGCTCCCACACCCTCACACCAAAAGAAGCTTCTGCTCAGATGGAACCTCCTGGGGTCCAGTTGGTGCCCGGTGCCCCTTGTCCGGTCACTGGGCACCACTGACCAGAGTCTGTCCCCATCCTCTTGCCCCCCTAAAGGGCCCTTTAGCTCTTGCTCAGCATTGCTCAGCTCCCCTCTCAGGCTGCTCTCCTCCAGCTGCACAGCCCCAGGGCTCTCAACCTGGCCTGGGCACAGAGATGCTCCAGGCCCTCTGTTGGACTCTGTTCCTTGTCTCTCTTGAACTGGAGAGCCCAGAACTGGACACAAGACTTCAGATGTGGCCTTCCTGGGGCAGAGCAGAGGGGCAGAATAACCTCCCTCTCAACCTGCTGCCCACACTCTTCTGAATGCCCCCAGGAGCCCACTGGCCTTCTTGGCCACAAGGGCACATCTCTGGCTCATGAGGAACTTGTACCCAGCACTCCCAGATCCTTCTCTGCAGAGCTGCTTCCCAGCAGGTCCCCCCTCAACCTGTCCTGTTGCAGGGGGTTATCCCTCCCCAGGGGCAGGGCCCAACATTTGCTCTGGATTTGTAAAACCCTGGCAGCAAGCACCAAGCACTGCATGACACGGACACAATAAAGGAACCCGGCCAGCGGGTCACCCAGAACCACACTCGTCAGGGAGAAGATGACCGTGAACTAGCCTGTCTTCCCCAGCAAATAAAACTCCCGAAGACCATTTGTAATCAAAGCAGTCAGGAGATAAGCTTTCCATCTCAGCCCCAAGATAGATCTTCTAAGGAAGATCCTGGTGGATTTGCAGTAAATTTATGGAAGTTTTAGTGCTTCTGACAGGCGGCTTTTGTATGAACGATGACACCAAAGGCATCAATAGCTACCTTTAAAAAACATAAGATGACACTTCTGTCTGGCAGCTAGGAAGGGGTTGTCCCCCACCATCCCACCTGCATGTCCCGGAGGAAGGACAAGCAGCCCTCACTTCTGCTCAGACTCCTGTTTGTCACCATTAAACCAGGAAATCTCTACTTTTAATGATTAACTACATTTCCAGAGATTAAAAAGCAAAAGACTGAAGACTAGAGAGATATGACACAAATAAATCCCAGTCTATTTTTAATTATTAATTTCTGAGCTACTTAAGATCTCCCATCCTGAAGGTAATACTGTAGCCTTTCATCACCTCTGTACACGTGGGGACTGAGGGGTGGCTGTCCCCAACCCAGACCATATGTTGTGTCCTCAGTGACCTTGTACCTGGCCAAACCACCTCCGTCACTCCCCAGCTCCACATGCTGCTGTGGGAGTTGCACGTCATCAACCAGAGACGGGTGGTGAGTGAAGACCTTTGGCCCTTATCGCTGGGCAGCAACTGCAGGTCTACGCTCCCACAACAACGAGCAGGTTGAGTCTGACTCTGGTCTCTTGGGACTTTAAAAGCCTATTTTAAATGCAGCCATTTTAGTCATGTTAATGTATTGCAGGATAGAAACAGTGACCACCTTGCTCAGGGTAAACACATGGGCAGATCCGTCAGGAAGGACAGCAACAAACTGTCACCTTCCCTGAAAAAAGGGAAAGCAACGACCAGTTACTCACTACCGGTGAGCGTGCATTGCTCACGCTGGTCACAGTCAGCACCTCCACCAGTACAAAGCCCCGTTTCCTTTACCTTTCCGGTTCATCCCCATCTGGAGGCATTTGAGCAGCCGGCAGTACTGGCACCTGTTGCGCTGCTTGCGTGACATGACGCAGTTCTTGTCTCGACTGCATCTGTAAACGCGCTTGTTGCAGATGCTCCTTTTGAAGAAGCCCTTGCAGCCCTCGCAGGAGATGATCCCATAGTGCAGCCCCGTCGCCCTGTCCCCGCAGATCAGACAGGTTCGCTGATCCACCCGCTCATCTGCAAGAGAAGAGGAAAGAAAGGAGATGTGGTCAACACAACAGCTTCACCAAGAGATACAAAACTCTCCTGAGCCGACGGGGAAAGCCTCGGCAGCCCGTCTGCCTCCAGCTCTGGAACTTGGCAGGCTTGCCACAAATCCAGTTCCACAGCTACTGATAAAATAATCTTGACTCGATATATTCATAAGGTATTAAGCCCAGAAATTTTCAACAGTGGCAAGAAAAAATGAAGAGAAGTAAAATCCAAGTCTGCTTAAAACCCAGCCTCTCAGAAATGCCCTTAGCCACACAATTTATCAGAAATAGGAGCAGTTTGGGAAACAAAACACTGTTCAGATGGCAAGGAGCGCATGTTACAGCCCTAACAGGCCACATTGCTGCAGTACCTGCCCCTGACACAAAACAGGGTCTGCTCCCTCCACAGCAGGAGGTCAAACCCATCACCTGGGGACCAAATGAGTCCCAGAGCAGCTTCCCTGGCACTACCGTATGTGTTCCCTTAACAAAGAACAGGGATGAGAGCCCCAGAAACAGATGCTGTTTTCTCATGAGCGTGGCACAAACATGCTGTGCTGCCCCAGAAGTTTATTTTATTCTCAGTTTGCAGGTTCTTCTTGCACTGCTCCACTCAGTCCCCAGTGGGCACACAGTAGGAAAGCTCCAGAGTTTGTGTAAGGTTGGTGTGCTGAAGAGGCAGCCGACCATCAGGCTTGCACAGACCTGTCACCCAGCCCTGGAGAGCAGCAGCGCAGGGATGCACGTGGAGTATCCATCTTTCACTCTCCCACACCGGGACAGGACCCTTGGAGCGGGATCAAGAGCACAGCTCTCCCCAGCAGCCTCCACTGAGCTTCGTGCTGCTGTCAGCAGAGAGGAACTGGAACCTTGATGGGAAAAGGGTCTAACATGTCCTACCTCAACTGCACAGACCAGGGTGTGCAAATACAGAAATGGTGCCCGGCAGACGCCAATGAACATGAAATACTGTCACACTGTGTGTGTTCCCAGGGCAGGCAGCAACTCGCTTCCTCGCAGGGCCTGAGCTGAGGGCTGTAGGCAAGAGCTGAAGCAAGACCGTCCCACCAACCCACGCAGGGAGCTCAGGATGGAGCTCAGGCTGGGAGACACAGACACACAACCACACAAACCCTCAGCATGCCTGATGTGCTGCCCACACCCCACTGCTCCCACTTTGTATCACTCAGTGAAGCGATACAGGCTCTGAAAAACCCCATCCTTTGGATGGCGCCGGCTTGTGAAGGTGAGCTGGTATGAACTCACTTCAGCACAACAATGCCCAGCCTGGTCCCCCTCCTTCCATCTGACAAGGGAGTTTGCCAAGACAAAGGTGTTTATCTATTGGATTTTTGGAGCGGCAGGAGGTAGAAGTCACAGTGAAGTCCTCTCCAGCCTCAATAAAGCCTAAGCAGCCTGACAAACCAGCGTGTAGCTTCTTACTACTGTGAACGAACAAACATGGGAACAAAGCAGAAATAAATGAGTCAAATGTATGAGGATTTGAAAAACGAAACCAGTTTTCAGTTACACAAGTCGAGTAAAAATCTAAACCAGCTGCTCTTATTCACAAGCAGCTTTCTCCGCAGTTTAAACCCAGTAGAAACCATAACCAATCTGGGTTAATCTTTAAAAGGGTGGCTAATGCACAGCATGCAAATTTGCACTTTCCTGCAAATTTCACTTCAATTGTTATAAAACCTTAAAACAAAGGGATGAGTGAAGGAAACGCAACTTTTAACTGAGGAAACGCTCACGTTGTCATCACCCCACGAGAACATTCCCAGTTTTACAGGACAGACAACCTCAGGTATGTGCTTAATGAAGACTGCAGAGGAATGCTGGTACAGATCAGGACTGGGGCTATCAGAGCATCTCGCTGAAGGGAGGCTGCTAAACATGACTTTGTAGTCACCAATTGCATAATCTCTACCTTCAGCTATCTGATCAATGCCGGGAGGGGGCCGGGGATTAGCCCAGGACAGAAGAGTCCTCTATCTGAAGGGTTTAGCTCAACCTCAGCTTAACTCCTGGCCCTCCCCCGGCTCCCACCAGCAGTGCCATAAATCGCAGGCGCTGGGGGACCCCGGGGTCAGCAGCACTGTCCACACTCGCCGCCGGGCACATCGTGCCACGGACGGGCAGGAACTGGGGAGCCGTGAAACTACCGGCTCACAGATGGGCCAGAAGGCAGAGGAGGATGGGGTGGGCTGCTGCAGCATCGTGTCCCATGGTGGGTCATAGGACTCCCTCCTCACCAGAGCTCGCCGATGGCTGAGGATCTAAATGGGGCCGATTTCCACACGCAGCTTTTTTGTTGCAGGAAGAACAGGGCCGTCCGTCAACTGGCAAACATGAATGATTAAAGCGATGAGGAATGAGAATCTATCCATCCGTCCCCATCTCCCCCTGGCAGGGTGACAGCGAGCTGGTGTGAATGGCCCCATCGCCACAAAAACTGCACAGACCTCCCTGCAGAAACTGTTAATTGGGTGCATTTCCACGTGAAAATTCACCGTAGAGCAGCGGCACACACCACGAACAAAGACACAGACCTCCAGGGACCAGAGAGGTGCCCGTACACCCTGTATACTGCTGCTCAAACAAAACTGGTAGATAAAAAATAATTACCTACAGAAAGTCTTAGAGTTTCAGAGGTTTTAAAAAAAAAAATCCTGTAGGAACCGTGACCAGGCCCAAGATGCTCCCGCTGTGGCTCACAGGTTTGCCGGCTCCTGACCTTTGCTATTTTTCACCCTACTTAATGCAAGTGCCTTGTGTAGGCGAAGGGTGGGATAGCCAGGGCAGGATCGCAGCGAACTTCACAGAAATGGTCAAGCACAGGCAAATTTAAAGCAGTTTTGTGCTGGGGGTGATCTCAACTCCCTTAACCTTCAAATTTCACTAGAATATCAAAACACGTGGTAAGCATCTAATTTTAAAGCAAATAAGCCCTCCCTCCCTCCTCCCTGGCCTTGTTACCTCTCATCTCAGTGACTCCTCTGGTTTCAAAAGCCGTACAAGACAACGCAGATTAGGAAACAAAGCAATTGATAAGAAGTTTTTTTCAAATACCTTGTGCATGTTTTATTTCAGAGAGGAATAGGGCTGAGGAAGCTTCCCCCCACCAATCTTCCCGATGGGTCTTAACATTTAGGGAACTCATACACGGGATATTCCGGCTTTGTTCTCACCAGCCATTGTAGCAGGGGCCACTAAATCAAACAGTTGCTGCTACGACAAAAGCACTCACAAAAATCTCAACCTCATCTTGAACCCTGAAGATTTTTATGGCTACTCCCTCGCTAACCCCTCCCCGAAGCCACATTAAAGGGTGTATTGTTTTCAAAGGTCATGGTAGGTTTCATACCACATTTTAATACAATGTAAATTCTCCAAGAATATTATGATGTTACACAAGAGTCACAGAAGATTGAGTGAAAAAAGAGAAGAAATCTCTCCTTGTCTGTGTTTTATCAGGCCAACGGTAGAAGCAATACAAGTATTTTTTAAAAGACTGGATTTTCCCCTCAGCAAAATAAGTAGTCTTGATAATTCTTATAAGAAAATTCCTATGAATTTCCAAAAGGAAATACCTTTGAATCCTGCTGAGGCATGGCAAGGACATGTACAGAAAACACTACAGCATGTGAACACATAAAACACACAGCAAATAAAGTATCGAGACACAGGTCCAGCCCTCAGCAAGGCTCCATCACCGCTCCCACCTGTATCGCTCCTGCAGCCAAACACCCCGAGCAGGCTCCAGGGAAGCTCCTCTGGTGCTGCGAGCGCGGCCACCTTCCTGGAGGGGACGGACGCTGGCTTCGCCTTGGTGAGAAGGATCCCACCCAGCCCTGCGATGCAGTTTGAAACCGCACGGCACCCACAGCTCCCCGTGAGAGATTTACCCTTGGAAACAAAATCGCGTGCCAGTGCAGCCAGCGTCTGTGACTGGTAACATCGGTGCTTTATAACGGAGTAGAAACAAAGACTTTATTTCCTAGAGGGAGGCCAAAAGTGAAAGCACAAGCCCTCACACACGCACACCCCCCCGACCCCTTGGCCCTGCTGAAAAGCGAGAGGGAAGATGCAGAAAGCTCCAGTTTGCAAGACTTCCCATTTATACAAGAGAATGGGATGTACAGATAAGAATATCTTTCATAGCTGAAAAAAGATGACAGCCGATGCTCAGCACTGCAATTCATTAATAGAGCCAACATCTTTTCAACCGTGTATCATTTATTTGCGCCGCAATTCCCTCGCCCTATCGCACGCAGCAGCAGCACCCTTTAGCTGGGTTTAAATCTCAAGCTGCTAAATACCAGCTCTTTGGGGAGGGGGAGATCTCACACATGTGTTACTTAAATCCTACCAAAATCTCGCTTGCCTCTCACCTCTGATGATGCCTTAGACACAAACAAACATCTTAGAGGTTTCCTTTTCTCCTTATCTGTCCTAACGATTTTTTTTTCATTGTCAATTTTTAGTTTCAAGAAAACCATCTTGTTAAATTCAAGGTACAGAATCAGAGTCATTCCCCCCTCGTTGTGGAGCACGGCATTGTCCAAACAAGCCCCCCTGCCCCAAACCAGCCACGTTTGCTTAAGGGGCTTTTCTTTAACTTATAATCGATGAACACAGGGATTAAATTTTCTGTCCGGTGGCCCCTCCCCAGGCCAGCAGCCACCTCAGCAGCCAGGCGCACAATGGGCCGGGGGGTCCTGCTCTCCCCCATCGACCCACAGATAGGGGTCCCAGCCCCACGCTGGACGCAGGCAAAGGCAGCAGTGTCCTGCCTGGCCAGGCTGGGCTCAAAGAGTAGATTGTGCTGGCCTGGATCAGGCCGGCCATGGTGTGAGCCTGAATAGAATTAACCCTCTGTGAACTAAAACAAAAACATTAGTGTGCCCAGCTGGGATAAAGGTTAATTTAAATGGACAAGGCTCCTCAAGTCCTTAAAAAAAAAAAAAAAACGCAAAACAGAAAAAAGATGGGGAACACGTGAGGCTGCCTACAAACTTGCTCTCTGCACTGTAAAATGTTCTGCTTACAGGGACACAGGGAGCGTGGTCATGTTTTAAAAGGCACTGAGTATTGAAAAGAGGAGAAATACTGCGACAGAGCAATAGCCAGTGCATCACAGCTCTGCTCCCCCTTGCCAGCAATTAAATCCAAAACTCAAAGGCTTATTCCACCTTACTTTGTTTCTGCCAAAGAAGAGTTCAGTCAGAAGAAAGCCCTCATAATAAAATAGAAACCATTGGTTGCTCTTTTTCCTGCAGGTATAAATCAAGAGTGAGCAGCTGATGAAACCCATCACCCTTCCTTCCAGCGGGCCAGGACCCAGCCATTTGCATATCAAAAACTCATCTGCCAAATGTGACTTCTCCAAGGCAGACTGGGAGCCCCTCTGCCCCCATCCCTGCCTCTCTTCGGCACCCAGCACCCAGCCCCGTGCCCCACAGCACCCACATCCTGCGTGACCCAGAGCCAGAGCTGGACGAGGGATGATGCTGCGAGACCCTCGCCCTGCTCCATTGTGCAGCACAAGGAGGACGGGTGACGGGGCCCGATCCTTCACTCCGGCTGGTTGTTGTTGCACAAAGAGTTTGGAACAAAAGCCCCCTGCACCCAAACGTGACCTGTGCGCCGGAGTGGCCGCCCACAGCCGCTAGACGCGGCACGAGGGTCCCCATCGCGCTGCCACCTTCACGCTGCCTGCAGATCGGCACCGGGTTTGACCGGTGCTTTCTCCAGTCACCAGCTTTCTCTAATCCAACCCAAGAAAAATCCACCTTTTTGCACAGTCCCTGCCCTTGCTGTGGCACAACCAGATGCTCCCAGTTAAAATCTCCCTCAGACTCTCATTTTTAAATTGCTATATTACAAAGCAGTAAGATTAAAAGTCTACTTGCCTGCCTAAAAATGACTCTCATGGACCTGTTTAAATTGTCTAGATGTGCAATGACTGAGAATGGTGCAGAATTAAGAAGAACTAAGATTAAAATAACAACAACAAAACCCAGCCTGCAAGGAGGCAGGGCCTAGGCACAACTACAAATAATGACTTTTCAAAGCGCGTGTATCCCAAACATGAAATGTGCTTTCCTTACGCATTTTGCCCTTATTCTGAAGGGGAGCTTTGCCACTGTCTTTTAGTAAAAAAATACAAACCAAACCAAACCAAAATCAAAACCAAAAACAAATAGAGCTGTAAAATATCAGTGAACTCGTATTTGTCCCAGGAGAGATGGAGCTACGTTATCAAGTGCCTACATGACCCTGATACTATCAATAATTAACAATACTAAAAAAAGCTCTTCCAGATGGCCAGAGGGATTAGGAAGTTTAAAATATAAACAAATTAAGCCACAAAACAAACTAATACCCTTTTTTTTTTTTTTTTTTTTTTTTAATTGCATAATCCGGTTGGCAGCTGAAGGCTGAGCACAGCGCGGCTCGGGGCCGCTTTCCCCCCCCCCTCCCCCCCAAAAAAAAAGGAAAGAAAGGGAAAACCCCCTTCGGTCGGTTCCCCGGGGCAGGCCCGGCCCCAGCGCCGCTCTCCCGGCCCCGGCCACTGGGACGAGGCGGCCCCGGCTGCGGGGGAGGGAGGGGGGGTGGGCGCGGAGGCGGCGTCCCGGTCCGCGCTCCCTCCCTCCCGTTCCCCCCGAACAAAGGCCCGCGGCTCCAGCCCCGCTCACCTTCCATGCAGGTCGAGTCCCGCTTCATCCCCCCGGCGCGGCGCTCCTAGGGCCGCCTCATGGCGGGGAGCGGCGCGGAGCGGGGCAGCCCGGCTCGGCTCGGCTCGGCTTGGCCACCGCCGCCGACCGCGGGCCGGGCCTATGCTAACGAGCCGTGATGTCAGCGCCGCCTCCGCCGGGCATTGCGGGCGGGGGGAGGCCGCCTGGAGCCGGGTCCCCGCCAAACGCCGGGCCGCGGGCGGGACCCAGCGGCGGGGCAGCGGCCGGTGGCCCCCGGCCGCCCCAGGCCATCCCCGGCCCCGGGGCCAGAGCGCGGCCGTGGCTCGGTGTAAGTTCTTCCTCTGCCTTCTCGGGACGGCCAAGAGAATGGATGCTGAGGGGATAACCGATGTGCGGGGCCAGAGGAGGCCACGGGGGCGATCCGAGGGCTGGAACCCCTCTGCTGGCAGGCCAGGCTGAGAGAGTTGGGGGTGTTCAGCCTGGAGAGGTGAAGCCTCCAGGGAGACCTTGAAGCCTTCCAGTATCTGAAGGGTATCTACAAGAAAGAGAAAGCTAGGGAGGGACTTTTTCCAAGGGGTTGTAGTGACAGGACAAGGGGTGATGGCCTCAACTTGGAAGAGGGGAGATTTAGATTAGAAATTATGAAGTTCTTCACTCTGAGGGTGGTGAGATGCTGGAACAGGTTGCCCAGGGAAGCTATGGATGCTCCAGCGCTAGATGTGCTCAAGACCAGGTTGGACAGGGGTCTGAGCAACCTGCTCTAGTGGGAGCTGTCTCTGCCCACAACAGGGGGTTGGAATGAGATGATCTTTAAGGTCCCTTCCAACCCAAACCTCTCTGTGATTCTAAATTAACACAACCACCAAGAAAACATAGGAATTTCTAGTATGAAGATTATTTCCTCAAATTGGTAACAACTATTGGCCAAAAACTTTGTTTAGTTTTAATCATCACCAAAATACAAGTTGAGGATGGACTGATGGGTCCTGCTTTTCAGCTCAGCAAACACTGGCACAGCCACCTGCCCCGCACGCACCGGTGCCACAATGAAAAGCACTACGTAAGACGTGAGCTCTTCTGCTCCTTCATCCTCCTCCTGGGATGAACTCAGACATTGATATTGTGCAGTTCAGGTGACCTTAGAGCTGCAAGCATGAGATGCCCCATAATCTGTCCCCGTGGTCAGCCGGGTTTGACCAAGTCCAAATCAACACCCACCACACCGAGACACTGAAGGGAATGGCCAAAGACGTTCCTGCCAATGCCCAGTTCAACCTGTTCTCCAGATATCTACACTGACTGTTCAAAAGCCATAGTCAGCTTCTCTTCCTCATCCTGAGGACCGCAGGGCTCAACCACACTCTGAGAAATGGCTGACTTAAAATAAACAAGGTACAGAGGCAACAAAAGAGGTCATATTTCACTCGATCCCAAGCCTGAAATTTTATTGCTTTCTGGTGACACCCAGCAATGCAAATAACCCCACATGCAGGCAAGAGCAGCGCTCCACAGCGTCCTCCTGGCAGCCTGGGCACCCAGCTCCAGCCAATGCCGCTTGGGCAGGAGAGTCTGACCAGACAGTCTAAGAGGTCCCAGCCAAGCCCAACCCTTCTGTGAGCCTGTCTATCCGTAATCCCGGGTTTAACCCAGCATTTCTGCAGGAGCAGGTGCCTAACGCGGGAGCAAGCTCTCACAAACCAGTCCCACACCAGGCCAGGTCTCCGTTTGGCTTCTGCTGTAAATCGGTGAAGTCGCTGCGTCGGTCCTCGACGTGCTCTTCAGTCTGACCTCTCCTTTCTGCCTTCGGAGGTTACCGCAGCAGGGCTGTGCGAGGGGCCGGTGGCGCGGCCCTCGCAGCGCATGGCCAAGGTAAGCCAGGCCCCGGCCGCGCTGTTTACACAGCTGTGTGCGATTGTCCCCGCTCCCAGAGCTCCGCATTCTTCATCCCAAGCCAGCGCTCCCCTCGCTCCCGGCACCCCTCGGAGAGGTGTGACCAGAATGCAGAGGGCTGATTTTGTAACACCGCCCTGCAATGTGGACACAGCGATCTGAAATAAAGCAACTTAATCTCAGGATAAGGGGCTGACATGAAGTTGCTCACGACTGCTTCTGGGAGTCAAAACAGATACACAGCAAAAAAATCCCCCCCCGCTAATTCAGAAACAACCACAAGTATAGACAAAACCTGGCTGGGAAAAGGTCAATTGTCCAAACAACCCAAATCTTCTAAATTACTAAAAACTCACATTAAATACACATTACAGTTTGTCCGTAATAAATCCCAAAGGGCAGAAAATAATTGCAGAGATCTGGAACTGTTCTGGAAAAGGAGAGGCCAAACTGGGAATGGGCAGAGGGCAGGAAAAGAGACAAGAAAGATTAATTCCATTGTCTGAATCAAACAGCCTAAAAGCAAATCTGGTGAAAGGAAAACCAAAGGGGCTGGTTCTTATTTTAGCCTAAATCAGCCAATTCCCACCCCAAAAAGAAAAAGAGGATGCTATTGTAACTGTCATTTAAAATTTTAGAGTAACACAGATCATGACAGTAAAAGCCAAAACTGCTGCCAAAAACTGAACAAGTGACTCTGCTGCCTGCAGTGGATTTCTTGTCTTGACGTTACAGCCGTAAGGGACAAGCACGGGAAGCAAAAAGGAGGACACAGGAAGATCTCCAGCATTTGCTGAGCTTTGCCTGGTCCTGTTGCTAACGTGGTCACTTCTCTGCAAGCAAGGACAGGAAAAACACTGAGTTTTGCTGCAATTCCTCCGCAGTGAATGGCGGTACCAGGTGAACCAGCCAGGAGACAGTGTGGAGGAGATGACAGGTGATAAATGTGGCAAGAGAAAAGGAATCCTGTACAGACCAGGTGTGCTTTAAGAGCTTTTCCCTACAAACATTTTCCCTATTTGCTTTTGGGAGTGTGGGTGCTTCACCCCAGCTGCCCATGGGAAGTGACTCTGCAGGCAGGAGCAGAGCGGGCACAGCCGGGCTCTGCCCCTCTCCCCGGGCACTCCCCAGGCTGCGATTCCAGAGAAGAGATTCTCAAAAACGTGACTTCTTCCAGAAATGTAGAGCCTAACTGGAGTCATGAGGCAGCCAGACCAGGGCAGCCAAGGTCTTCCAGGACGTGATCTGCAGACACCATCACTTGCCACAGCCCATCCCTAAAAACTTCCATGAAGTTTGGGCAGAGTGGGGCTGGCTGAGCTGTGTGGCCCCAGGATGGGGGCAGCCCTTCCTCGTCCTCTCACCCTCCCACCCACAGCCACCGTTTCATAATTCTCCAGGCTCCAGCAAGGCTTTGCCCATTTTCATGACAATCGGGGCTCTGTTGTGTCGACGCAGTTTGAGACATCGGCCCCTTTGTGGCACGAACAAAGTCCGGGCTGCGGATAACAAAACCCAGCACATCTCGGCACGGAAGGCAACTAAACCAAGAGCTCCCTCCACATAACCCAGCTTGCCTCAGACCGAACCAAAATCCTAAAGGGGATTTGATTTCAAGCAACAAATAGTGGATAAGGAAATACCAGATTATTTTACCAACAAATGGTGCCACGAGCAGCATTTCCATTCTGCAGCGCCAACGGTGCTGAGCCCGCACAGCTTGTCCAGCACAGGAGCCTCAGCTGGGGAACAACGCCCAGAACTGTGCCAGAACCAAGCTGGTTTGCAAATGTAGCTGAATAAATGTTATAAACTGAGAATAATGCCTCTCAGCAGCCTCAGTACTGCAGACATTACCACTTCTCAGCCGCTGCAGCGAGACAACTGTTCCAGGTAAACACAGCACATGCTTTCCCTAAAAACACTATTCCCCCCACTCTGTGTGTACAGATATTTCAGAGAAAGTTTTAAAAATATCAAAATAAAATTGTTTAGAGAAGATACAGAAGGAACTGCCAGCAATGGTAATAAACATCTGCCTGACTCCTGAGAAGACCTGTGATACCAATTTACTGACAGATGTGGTGATCCCTCTGCTCCCTGGTGCTAAACACACAAGGAACGTAGGGTTAATAATTCTGGTGAAGGTATTCACTTGGTGCACATAAAATTAAGCATCTTCCTCCTTCTTACTAGTTCAATAGGCCATTGTGCAAACGGAATCCTTCCATTAATTCCCAGGTTTATCTCTTTATTTATATTTTTTCTTTGCTGAATTTGCCATCCCAGTCTACTGAACGCTTGCTAGCAGCATTTGATTGCATCTGGCTCCGTGGGTGACAAACAGTGGAGAGCAGCTCTGTGTAACAGAGGAGAAAGCAGGGGGGGAGGTTAAGGGCTCCTTAGAGAGGTCGCCTTCAGAGGAAAAAAGGAAAACAAATGGGATTGTCGGGGTGAGCAGTATATGGTTTTACTGCCTTAGTGGGCAAGTACAAGAAAGGAGAATTGCAAAGGGAGAAGCTTTACATTTCTATGAGCAGGCAATCGAGCTCCTTTCTAAACCCTCCGCAGAAAGTGCTTCCCTTCCTCTGGGATGACTCCGTCCCATTCTGGCAGCACGCCTCCTGTGACTCCCAGTAACCCAAATCAGGTCCCGCAGCATCAGATCATTCTGGAAAGCACAGGGAAGTGCTTAAGCTGGGTCTCCATCACCAGTGACGGCCAGAGCACCTGCCGCTCCCCACAGGCCAGGGCGACAGCGGGCCCAGGGCTGGCTCCGACCCTCACACCCTCCTCGTGTCCCTCTGCAGCCCATTGTTTCTCCACAGGGCCAACATTCAGAGAGCATAATGCACACAGAGGTCAATATACAGAGTCCCCTGAGGGCACACCGGGTGCCACAGTGGGGCTTCATTCCAGCATATCCCACCCACAGAACCAGCACACCCCATCAACACCAGCGGGTGCACAAATGAGCAGAAATCTCATCATCCAAACGTGAAATGGGGCTGTGCCCTGGCAGAGGATGCAGAGGTAGGATCAGGGGAGAGGCACGTACGTCAGAAGGCTGAGAGTATCGCCCAGATTTGAAGAGGCAGAAACAATTTCTGTCCATGTAAGTGGTGAACTGAAAAGCCAGATTATTTTAGACCTGATTTACACAGATCGCCATCACACGGCTACACTGGCCTGCTGCAGATGCTGGTATTTTTAATAATAACAGCAGACCAACAATTTGTTATCGTAACTATTACTATTATAGTTCTGAGCTTTATTTCCAAATAGGCAGCTCGGTGGATGAGCAGCAATTGTTGGTATCACCAGAGAAAAACCCAAAACCAGTGAGAGACATTTCCTCAAATTTCAGGTCAGGCAGCAAAGCAAAAAGAGGGAAAAAACTTCAGGACTAAAGCTGCAGATTCTGTACCTGCATCGAACACATTGTTCTGACTGCAGTTGCTAGTTAGCTGATGTAGATCATTGGGAGGACAGGGCAAATCCTGTTTGTGAACTGAGTGCTCCGTGCCCCTCGCACCCCGGGGGGACTCGGCTGCGGGCACGGGGGGTGGCACGTTCTCATGGAGGGAGATGGTGAAGGTGAGAGCTGAGCAAAGGCGGGAGCATCGCTCTCTGTGCCCGGGCTGTCTGCCAACAAAGGTACCCCTTTGGTGCTACGGAAAAAGAGAAAACGTCTACAGCTGCGAATGCTCGGAACAGACACCCCCCCGCCGCCCCGAGCATCTCTGTGCGCTCCGGTGATGGGATCGCACCCCGGAGGGCACGTCCCGAGGTGCTCCGCCTGCTCCCCGCTCCCTCCGGTCTGTCCCCCTCTCCTGGGCATCTGCGGGCCGGGTTCTCCTGCCACTAACCCGCCCCAGCCGGCTGGCCCGAGCAGGGCTGAGGCTGGACAGGAGAGGGCAGCATCCGACAGCCGGACGCGGCAGCCACTGTGGGGGGGGGGTTCCCCAGGAGCGGGGCAGACCCCGTTTCACAGTACAGACAGTGATGCAGCAGATGCAGGATCTGCAATGTGCCACCTCCACGGCCCCCAACCCAGGGCTGTGCGATGCCCTCACCTCGCCTGGATGCTCCAGAGGTGACCAAGACATAAGAGAGTGCTGCTAGTGGGCTGGTTGGCCATTTGGTTTTGGTTTTACTGCAGTTAGCTTTAGCTTTTCTATTACTAAGAGTAGCTATTTAAAATGCCTTTCTTTTTCTTCTTCAGCAATCTTCTTTGAGTATTACATTTAACTTGCTGAAGTTTGTAATACTGTTTTCTCATTTTACAAGAAAAGGAAATGCTGAACAGAGATGTTCTTTCAGAATGTACAAGAAAGGGAATAAAAGTATGGAGGGACTGTCTGGTATAGCCCAAGACTTCCCTCTTGTTCCTGAGTAACATCCATTCAGAAAACAACATATTCCACAGAAAAAAAAAGAACATCACCAGAACTCCCAGCCTCTGTAAGAACCTCTGCCAACACCTCCTCAGTGTGCAGACAAATTTACCACCTTTACCATATCTCATCTTAACCATCTATAACCACAATTACTCCTTGAGATGTTGTCAAATTTAAATGAAATTGAAAAATGCCAAAATCTATGGAAAATATATCTATTAGAAATACAAGGACAATTAAGGAGATGACACTGGGCAGGAAAAATGCCCATTCTCAGAAAAACCTTGTGTAAAGTCAATGTCCTTTCCAGAGGGACTCAAAGCAGTCAGGACACCCAGCAGGGCAGGGGAGGCCAGTGATACACCTGCCACTGCTGTGCAGGGTGAGGGGACAATGCCAAGGCCAGCTGCCTGTGAGCGTGATTTTTCATGGGCTCTGAATCCCCTGTCGTTGTGCAGCCTGACATGAAGCATCCAGCTCAAAGCTTCATCAGTGGCTCCCCAAGAAAGACACCTTCATCCTTTTAAATATCTGTGGTTGCTGATGCTATGAAAATGCTCCGGTAAACTACACAGGTTGTTCTGCTGCAGAGTGGAATCCTTTCATGCACAGCAGGTAGTGTGATTTCAGTGCAACACCACAGAGGAGGACAGTGCCTGGGAATTTAATTCTCTATACTCTGTCCAGTCTGGAAATCTGAGGCATTTCTGCATTGCCACCCCCCTCCTCCTGACCTCCAGGGCAAGGGCTGGCTCCTGCAAAAATAACTGATAGCTTCCCATCTTCCTTCCACTAAACCTGATCCTAGTCCTCTCCTTCTAATGAACTAGAGTCTCAATTTTCACATCATCTCTACCAGCAGATCCTAGGCCTCAGATAGGACCCACCCCACACAGCACGAGATCCCAAATTAAGATGTACGTGACTGCAAATAAGAGCCAGTTTCACTAGACTAACACTAGGGGAAGAAAAATCTTCCACCGTCCTCTCCATTTATGAAGCTACACAGGGCAAACTATTCCCATGCTTATTCCTGACAGATAGCGAGGCTGCCACGGAGCAGGGACTGCTCCTTTGGGTGTAAAGCCTGAATTGAACATGCAGTATTTAAGACAATTAGGTTTTCAAAGAAACTACACTAAACATTTCTTTCATGTGTAATCAAATTATGTTAAAGCAAACCTCATAATTTAAACCATTCCATTGGTCAGCTCCTATTTGTTTTCCCTGCACCCTCATTTTTGCTCCAGATCTGTCACATTACATTAACACCTTTCCTACTCACTGCCTACAGAAATAACAGCCTTCGACATGCCTGCACAATCCATTTGTCCTGCTCTAATTACTTTTTGACATAGCCTCTTTTGCTGTTATCTTGCCTTTTCTGACCTCTGCCTGTATTAAAGCCATTTAAAACAATCTTTAAACTCGGTATCTATTGTGAAGTGTCTTATATGACACTACTGGAGTATGGGGCAGCAATGTTTTGTAAATCAAATATTTAAATCTATGGTAATAAGATAATGTGCTTGAGGAGGAAAGCTACTACATATTGGCAACCGCTGCAGCTGGCTGTTCATAACACGAGTCCCCAGGACTGCAACACATTTTCAGGAGGAAATACCTACAGCCATAAAACTGTTCTACATAACTAGGTGCCTCGAAGATAAACAGGCTCTTCTGTGGACTAAGGAATATCCCTTAATTTCACAAATGAGGAGGAAAGCAGGAGAAACTGAGAAAAGCGGTCATCTTGCACAAAAAGAACCCCGACAACCACCAAACAATTAGAGCAGACAGGAAGAGGACCAAGAAGCAGCAGTTGAGAAGGAAGCATGACAAATCCCACCCTTCTCCAAACCCAGAGAAGAAACCAAGACTCTCTAATCCCAATATCCCTCTTTTCATCAAGCCTATTCAAAAACTGTGTCCTCATTTTCTTTTGTGGCTGATTCGCAGAAGATGAGCCTCTAATTACCAGCTACTTCCCCGACTGAAGCAGCAGAGATCTGCTCTGTGCCAAGTGTCTGCTCTGGAGTCAAGAACTTACTCCACATGGTGGAACTAATTTTAGGGATATCAAGTCTATCCCTACGTACATATGTCTCACGATAGTCTAACTACATCTTCACATGCTAATCTGCACACGATCCAGCCTCATGCTAGCTTAATTGGTGGCTAGTCAATATTTCACTCACATTAGGAGATACTTCACAAACTTCATTTGCTCTGGTTCATTTACAGGGTAATTATCCAGCTCACACGAAGTCTGGTCTTCTAGATACAGGCAGTGCAGATACAAGCACAGCTCTATATTTTGTCTTCCAGATGACAGCACTATAAAACTGACGGGGGACAAACCCAGAGTCAATTACAATACATTAAATGCACTATAACAATGCTATGATTTGTCACAGACATCCAAGAGATTTTATTTCTTTGAATTCCTCTAACTTTGTCCTCAGGACATGAAGAGCCCATGAATGTTGTGGAAAGCTCTTCCCATGACACTTCCCTACATGGTTTTATTTTCCCCTTTTTCTTTCCTGTCAGCAGCTCTGACCACAAAAGCCTGTCTCAATAAAGCGTCTACACACAGAAGGGGCCCGTGGATGCAGGACCAGACCAGTCTGCTACTGGTCTGCTCCTAACATCCCTTTTTGCAGAGCTCTTGAATCCTTCTGTGCTGCTGAACGACACCATCAGGGGAAGTGGCAGGAGCAGAGCTGGGCAGAACCAACAGCTCTGCCTTGGGCTGCTCATGGTGATGGGAGGGCAGAGGGTGGGCACAGACCGGGGGCTTTACTGCTGCAAGATTCAGAAATGCACTTTTTGCTGCAATGATTTTTTGGTTTGTAAAGTGATTCTTTTCTTCCTTCCTCATCTCTTCACATCTATTTCTTAACTTTTTTTTCAATACAGCTGTTTGAGCAGCCCTGGGTTGTCCATTATGAAACAAAACCTACCAATTATCGTGACCTCACGTTTCATTGCGCGTGTATATAACGTCAGCGCCCTGTTTCTGTGGTGTTCCCATCAGGGAAGTGACCCAACCGTGAGCAGGGTTCTGCTGTCAGACCGTCCCAAGCTGCTCTGAGGCAGTGGACAGAGCAGATGCAGGTAAGCAACAAATTAAACACTAACATTAACCCTTCTTGCCTTTTTTTTTTTCCCCCTTATGTAAAATTTACATTTATTTTAGAGAAAGACATTTAATTCTCTAGTTAAAATAATTCTTCATGTCCAAATCCTTTTGCTCCCTCACATCCCCTGAAATGCAGTGTTGGCAGGAAAGCCAAACGGCTCCCCCTTACACACTTTGTCACTATTGGGAGGGTTTCGTGGCCTTTATGTTTCTTCTCCAAACAACCACAGATGTTTGGGGGGCGTTTGTGAATTCAGGGCTTATATGTTTAATTTGCCCTTTTTAACCATAACCCTACACTGCACCCTGAATTGCCCAGCAGGTTCTACTACCAGCAACATTCTTCCATTATCATTTACTTTTTAATTTTGCTTTTTATATGTCTGTGATTCAGTTCTGAAGGTGGTTGTAACATTGCTGTTGCACCACAGTATTCACTATTAGGGCCTGGAAGCTCTAACCAGGTCTGCTGTGGTAGAAGCTGCACAACCAGAAGAAATCAGCAGCAGCTACAGCTTAAAGGCAACAAGTAGCACAAAATGTGCTTGAACAAATTCACATACGTGGAATTTGCAAATACAAGTTATCCAGCAAATCCTGTCTAGAGCATCCGTGGCTAATTAGCTGATTTTGTACAGTCTAGGCAAAGGTTTATATCCTGAGAAGAGAGCTCAGTGCATTTTAAGCCTACCCAGATACCAATTTATACCCCCCCCCAGGATCCTGCTGGAGCCTGGCAGATGGATTGTCAGGGGAACAGATTCCAGAGGTAAGGAAGGAAACCAACCTAAACAAAGTACCCCCAAAGAGGTAGAGATGCTCGCATGGAGCTGTAGCTCTTATGTCATTGATTTCAAACACAAAGGAACCAGCCTGAGGCCAGCGTTCACCCTCAGGTTCTATGGGATTCAGGACAACGGCCATAAATGCTCAGCCAACTTAGTTCTAAGTCCTATGTTTCCTTCCTTCAGAGCCCACGGTGATGTGGAAACCATCTTGAACTGGAAAAGCAGGAGTCCAAGATGATGCTGTGTTGGAGCAGAGCTGATAGAATGGCTTTTTAGTACCACTGAGCTTGCGTGACAGCTCGTAACGGGAGCAGGTTAATGCCTGAGCTAATTACTGGGACAGCGTCTGTATATGGGACCAAGAGCAACAGACCACCAGACCCGGAACCGAGATCGTAGACATTTCCAGCTTTTATGCCTTGCAGTGGAAGCGGTTCCAGGTTCCTCTGCAAGCTGGCCCTGAACAGCACCTCTCCCAGCAGCCGGCTCAAAAGCAGCTGCCCAGACGAAGTCATGGACCTTCATTCCTTGTGCAGGAGCCTCCTGCTTGGCAGACACCCAAGTCAGGACAGCGATTACTTCTTAACAGATGCCTCTAAATGACCTGCCGGAGAAATCCCCCTTTCTCCATAGCTTCCCCGGGATGGCAGCCCCTGAATTAGGGGGGTTGATTTCCCCTCATTAAGCGTGTCCTGAGCTGCACTCTGCTGGGACAACTGTCCTCGTTACGGCCAGCGCTGCAAACTCCAGGGCCACACTAAACCTGCACGGAAGCCCCGCTACCACCTGGTTTTACTGGCTTGGCTGTGCTGGGAGCAGGAAAACATCAGCTTACCTAAACCAACCAAACCCTCCCCATTCCTCTCGGGGGGCCGAGGCGTGGGCGCACCCGAGGCAGAGCCCCGGCAGTGTGTCTGTGTGCGCTGTGGCAGGACAGACAGACAGAACTGCCCCTCCCTGGCTGCCTCCCGTGTTGACAGCTGAAATCCAGCCGGCCTCGCTGGCTCCCGATGATTTCCATAAATCCTCCCACAATGCAGCGCACCCGGGTTTAGCCGGAGGGATCCTCTGCAACGCGCGCTGCTGTCAGAAATGTGGGATGATTTTAGAGGAAACATGTAAGATTCGGATTTGAAATTAAAATGATCTGCCCCAACGACAGTTCCTGGATTTCACCATTACATTTTTGACATTCCAATCGTATTATATTTTCATGTTGCTTATTTAAGATAAGCCTACTCATTTTGTAAAAGTTAAAAATTAAAATCTGCATTAGTGCTTTTATCATGTGTCTTGAAAACAAGGCAAACAGAAAACTCCCAGCGCTTACCACCAGGCATCTTATCAGCAGAAACTACGGGGCCATTTGTGCTGCGTTGTGATGACTTTGCAGTGCACGTACTCCAGAAAACAGCCTCTGCTGCTCACAAGAGACACTCTCTCAAGGCACAGATTCGCGTAGCCGTGCGCGGCGAGGGTGGCACACCCTGTGCAGGGACCGGCTAATTCACACCGCGCGACTTTCCACCCTGCACGGCAAATTGTGCTCGTGCTACGTTTACGCGGGGGAATGCGAAATGTCAGGTAAAGGCCGCAGCGGAATTAAAACACAGTCAATGTTTAGTTAAATCAAGAGTTAGGCTTATGGAGTTCTAAGATGCAAATGGCACTTAACAAAACAGAATATAAATACCCAGAGGGCAGCGACCCTCTTATTTAAAGCAAAAGAGACACCCATCTTTCCCTGGGTGGACTGTCATCCCGGATGTAAGTCTTGCCGAAAGCTAATTCCATTATTGCTTATTATTTGTATCAAAATGTAAACGTTTTCCTTACGTCCTCAGACAACAATCGCAGAGGAATCTCTACACCCACACCTTAATATACACTATCGTGTAGAGTAGAAACTACTCTGATCTACTCTCATCCACCCACTAAATCGCTCCAAACTTTTCTTTGCACATCTTATCTGGGAGTCCGGGGAGAAGCTGCTCTCTGGGCTGGCAGAGCAGCGAGCGCAGGGTGACAGTCTGACATGGTGTCCTGCTGCGAGCCAAGAATAGCAACGCCTTAAAAGGCAGCGATGTCGAGATCACAAGGAAAAGAGAATTAGGGCACAGCTGTGGAGTTCTGTAGGCTAAAACATAGACTCAATATGTCAGGGAAAATTAAATCACGGAGCTACATGTAATTTCTGGTTGCGTTTATAACTTAGCTGTGGCTGTGCAGAATTTGTACTTGGGTCACACGTGTGAGTCACTGTGTTCCTGTGTGCTCACAGAAGAATTAATTTAAGAAGAAATAACAAAGGAGTTATATGAAAATGACAACACGAACACCTACATTCCGAACGATGTTTACATGCTATTGCAGCTCAAACACAGTTTGACAGCCTGTCTCCAACCCCTCCTCCCGAGGACAAACAGAAAAGCCACAGCACCGCTGGTGAAACAGCACTGCTCCCAGCTCTACCTGCAGGACCGAGCACAGGAAGACCAAACCAACACCTTAGTGTCCTATCTGGAAAATGCCTGTTTTCCTCGGGTTGTCAGCCAGGGGAGAGACCCTTCCTCAGAAATAAAGGCACCAAAACTGGCAAACTCTTGCAGGAGCTTTTTCCCTGCAGGAAGAAGTGATGCTCTGACATTTTTCAGAACAGTATCTACATACAGTGTGCTCTCATTGCTTTATGCTTGAAGCCCAGCAGTAGCTTATCCTCGAAAAGCATTCGATATCCACAGAATACAGTCCATTATCCTCTGCCCCTATCTACTGTTGCAATCTGTGTCCGACTAATTACGGATTTGCGGATGCTGGGGCCTGTAACCGCCACCGTGCGAGCGAGCGGTGCTTTGAGCCGGGGGGTTGCACATCTTCTCCAGTGCCTCTCCTCCCAGCTCCACCCAGAGCTCAGGAAGACACCACCACAGAGCTGTTAGATGGTAAGAACTGTGGATTCAGTGGGACCCCGTGGGTGAAAAGTCATCCTTGGGCAGGGCAGGACAGGGCAGCCCCTCCTGGCTGAACCCCATCCTCTTGGGGAGCAGCAGTGCAGGGCCTCACCCAGCACATGTGGCCAGGATTCACCTGACCAGGAGACTTCAATTAGCCCTTGAAAGGCTCTGAAGGCCAGGGACTGGTAAGAGAGATGATGGAGAAGGAAAAGATGCTGGCAATGAGGGAGCAAGAGATTGATTGGGATGAGGCATATATGTCGAGCTAAATAACCAGTCCTTGAGCACTAACGTGATAGAGAACAGCAAGAAAACAGAGGGAGGGAGCTGCACGTAATTGCAACTTTGTTTAGCTAAGTGTATTTCCTGTGGAGCTTACAAAACCCGACTGCATGCAGAGCATGCAGATTTGTTGATATCAGCTATCCTTTGTCCCCAAAGAGATAAATTACACATCTGATTTGTATATGAACTTGTATACAAAGTGGACCAAGAACCTACAGGAGCTAATGCCTATGAAGGGATAATATATGGGGAGATTTTACAAAGTGTGGAGAGTTCAGCAGCCAATAGACATGGTGAAGCTGAAATGACACAGCACGGGACCTGCACAGGCAGCCCAGCACATGTCCAGCCAGGGGACAGCGTTCAGTGGGACGTGACCTGCCAACCCATCTCCCACTGCTGGAGTTCCGGAGCAGTGCGCACGTGGCATCGCTTGGGAGAAGGAGGAATGTGCCATCAGAGCCATCACGTGGGGAGCGAGAGAACTGGGATGCAGGGGATGAGCAGGAGTCGTTTGTGAATTCAGTTTGTGGTGATCATAGAATCAGAGCATAGTTTGGGTTGGAAGGGACCTTAAAAATCATCTCATTCCAACTCTCCTGCCATGGGCAGGGACTCCTCCCACTAGAGCAGGCTGCTCAAAGCCCCACCCAACCTGGTCTCAAACACTTCCAGGGATGGGGCATCCACAGCTTCCCTGGGCAACCTGTGCCAGCACCACACCACTCTCACGGTGAAGAATTTCTCCCTTACATCAGATCTAAATCTACTCTCTTTGAATTTAAAAGGAGGGAGGTAAGAAGGCTGTGCTGGAAACTGCTGATACTGGGAGGGGTTACTAAGGCCGTCCTGGAGCAGAGGTTCTGCTCCCAGGAGTATCCATACACACTGTTATTTAATTATTAGAGAAAATGCCAAATGGCTGAGAGGAATTTTTTCTCCTGAGCAGAACTATGCGTTACTTGCTTTAAAGCACAGCCTGGTTCATACACAGGCGATGTTTCCCACAAATACCACGCGTGGTGCAGAAAACAATCCTGTAAGGAAGGATGCAAAATGAGGTCGCTGGTTCTCTCAGACTATCTTCTGCTAGTCTCTGTCTCACGGCAGCCACACACCCAGGTCCTCTCGGTGCTCCGCCACCCTCCCGGTGTGGTGGGACCCTTGCCCCACTGCGGTGGGTTTGCGGTGAGGCTGCTGCCGGCGCCGCTCGCCCTGACCCACTTTCCTGCAGTATTTCTGCATAGCGACAGAGGTCCCAGCAGGACAAGCGTCACCTCCCAGCCCACGGGATTCTCCATTTCCTCCTGCTTCCACTGGAAGAATGTGCTCAGCGTTTACACGCAGGCACACATGAGCGTGGTGTTACACAAAAATGTACGTAAAACGCAGGAATCCCAGGAAGAGGAGGAATTAGAACAACAACAAACAATCTTGTTCTCATTTGCAGAATATTCCTCTGAAGTAGATGGGGGCTGTGAGAGCAGCTGAACGAACACCCATCCGACGGACCCTCCTAACTGCTCGAAAGCAGCCTGGCAGCTCCCTTCAGGCTGAAGCATTTTTAAAGGGACTTTGCTCGTTTTTCCCCAGCTGGTTTGAGCATTTCTGTGCCCCCGAACCAACCCTGCCCTTCGACCAAAAGGAATACGAATGTACCGGGCCAACCAGAACACCGCGATTCCTGCAGCACACGCAGCCAAGGCTCTGACACCGCGAGGAAATGCCATTTCCCCCGAGCCCTGCACACCTCCCTCACTGTCCTACTCCCAGTTCACTCGGCCCCTGCAGAATTACAGGGTATTGACTGCAGCGGCACTTGCAGTTCTGATGTCATCTCAAGGCTTTTGCGCCTTTTTTTTCTTTCTTTCTTTTTTTTGAGGCGAAGCGTCTATATTTCCTCTGTTCTGAAATTTTGTGCTGAAACTACAAGAAGCCAAAAATCTCTTCAATGGGAAATTTCACAAACAGAGGATTATGACTTCAGCTACAGAATAAGCAGCAGGAGCAGATGGAACTCTTCAGAAACAATGATTCCATTTTCATGCAAATTTCCTTAGTAGTTAAAAAAAGACGAAGGAGAAAAAAACCCACCAAGATATCAGAACGGTTTCTAAATGGAAGGGTTTTGAATGATGCTAAAAGCAAAGGGCTGGTAGCTCTCCACAATCCCAGGCATTTTAGCAGCAGTCAGGGAAAAAAAAAAAAAAAGAGCATGACCAACTAAAGCCAGACTCTGTACCCCCTCCGAGTCGCGATAAGAGTAATGGAAAATGGAGTGAGAGTATATTTTAGTTTCTATGATTTTCAACATCATCATCGGCTCTCTGGTAACGCACACTTCAGAGCTAATTCTTATGCTCTTTAAGAGCACAGGCTTCATTCATGAAGCAGCATGACAAAAATTCTTTATCCACTTGATGACTACAGAAGGTGACAGCCACCGAGAGAAAGCCAGCCACAGGGACACTGTCAGAGTGCTAACCTGCAGCGTGCCTCGCTCGCAACGCGAGCGCTCCCCTGATTGCAGGAGCACAGACATGCATCTTTCATAGCTGAGACGTGGAAACTGAGCCAAGTCTTTTGTTATTAATACTGGCAGCGCACCCTAAAAAACAACAACATGCACAGAGGTAGCAGACACCATTTCTGGCTCTCCCTCTGACTTGTAACTGATTTTTGGTCTTACACCTTCGCTCTTCCCTCTTGCTTACTCCTCGAGTGACAGAATTCAAGCTACTACCTGACTCTTGGTGTTGTGAGGGTAACTGACTTTGCACGACATGCAGTGTAACCATCTCTGTGTCACGCTACAGTGTAAAAACAACACAACAGGTTTATACACAGAATACCTTTTAATGGTAGTAAAAGGGAACACTTTGGACAGCCCATCTAATTCCTCTAATTCCACTTTCACAGGCTGGTTTTTTAGCTGAGGTTTTAAAGCAGAGAGGAAACTCTACACACAGAAAAGGGAGAATGAAATCCGCCGCCGTTTGTCACCAGTCCCCCCTGAGCGACACAGCAGGGGAAAGGCTGCAGACAGGTCAAGTCTCTTCCCACAGGGAGCTGCTGCCACCAGAGCACTGGGTAGCTCCGGAGCCCGGGGAGCGGCCAGGGCCAGCAGGGACACTCCCTTCAGGACACCCACTCCAAATCCAAACGTCCTTCCTGACACGGGCTTTCCCCGATGCTGTTCCTGAAGTTCTGCAGTGAATCTTCATAAATTTCTGTCAATTCTATTAAACAATTTATATCTGACTCAGTTTCATGGTTATTTTATTTTAAATTCATTTTCTCCTTCCTTTTTCATGCAAAAGAGATGCCAAGTTAGCTTTAAACAAGACTGCAGAGAGTGTTAGAGGCCTCTGAACCATGTGGTCAACACCAAGAATACTCCTATTTAATCCCACTCTACCTACACTTATCCCTTTCATCATGCCACTGGCCAAATCTTTTCACTTTGAATTTGCTCTCAAACGGAATCTCCTTTGTTCCTGATCGAGCCAGATGGATTTAAGTAATGACAGCTACCGAAAGGACAGAGCAAATAAAAAATAACTCCAAAAAATGGGCTCAACAAGGTTTATTTTCGAGCTTTTCCTTGCTTACTTCTTAACAGAAGGATGTACAAAGCAGAAACAATTTCCTCAGTTAATCCCTCTTTGACCCAAATTAACTTTTACCAAACTATTTTCTTAAAGACTTTTTTTTACCATCTTGTCCGAATGAACTCGACAATAGACACGTTTCAATGGCCCAAGGAACAGCCATGGGGAGGGTAAGAAGATAACTTGGCTGGTCTGAGCGGGGCATTGCTGTGCTGTGGGGCAGTGGAAGAGCCGGGCTGTGCCGTGCAGGGCTCCAGGCTCCGGTGCCAGAGCCAGGATCCGCTCACTCGGCCACGAGGGTTCAGCTTTGCACGACGCAGTTCACACTCTCCAGAGATGAAGGCCAAGGAAAGAGAGCGGCCGTGACCTGGCACCACGCTACCAAAGGACGGCGCTTCCACTCTGTACTGGGCAGCGCTACCACCGGATTAGCACAGCCCTCGAGCGCAGGAACTACTTTATAGAGAAAAGAAGTGCCGGCCTTCCCTCTGGGGGCTGCTGTAACGTTGTAATGAAACACAGTCGGCCAGTGACAGGCGGCGAAACCCCGAATCATCGTGACCTTGTCTGGAGGCATCTCTGTCAGTGAAGCCCCTTTGCTTTCCCTTCACTCCACTGTCTAACGGCATCTCTGCCAAGAACCAACTTTCTGGTTTCTAAATATCCCTTCTGCCGCATTTCCCACGAACACGTCACCCGTTAGCAGAGCTAACGTCGTGGGAATGACGATGGCAAAAGCCAGACCTGCCCTCCTCCGGCTGCCGCTGCGGTGACGGGGCAGCCGACGTTCGGCAGCAAGCGCGGCCAGGACAGCGAGTATTCACCAGACAGACGAGTGTCCCGATCGGTCACAAGCCCGACCTTCCCATCAGCGCTCTGAATTTCCCCAACGCGACAATAAAGATGATACAGGGGAAGAAAAAGACAAGGATCTATCCTTTAAGTGCTCAGTTCTCAGCTTGCTGGGCTTTGAGCTATGAAGAGAAATGAGACACATTTGACCCAGATGCTGTCAAGCATGTTGGATCTGAGCAAACTTACTGGAAGATTCTTCCTTCCTCCTTCCCCTGTCTTGTCACAGCCTTTCTCCAGGACAGGAACTGCCAGGAAGACTCAAGGATAACCGGGAGGAGCACAGGGGAGCACCAGCACTGTCCCTCTTTTAGATGCCTCTACAGATCTCCTTTGCTTTTTCCTTTTGACTCGGGTAAATTTCATGCAGTGAAATGTACCACAAAGTTGAAAGAGTTCTGTAGAACGGCTTAAGGGTTGGAAGCTGGGACAAACCCCACCTCCTCCTGCCAGCCCCATCACAACTGACAGGGTCCTGCAGGGCCAGCTCCTGTCGCAGGAACAGCCACGGCAGAACATCCTCCGCTGCAGTGCCCTTGCCTGGGGAACCTGTTCTCCACCGCTGCTCCAGCAGCTCATTTCCCACCAGGAAATGATGTTTTCCACAGATTTAGTGAAACGTGGCTCTAATTTAGCAATTGCAACATAGGTCCAACTGACCAGGACCTGCTGTGTTGATAGAGCAATATAATTAGAACGAGCCTTAAAATATTCAAGCAACTTGACCGTGTGAAGATCCCTCTGACACGGGAGACAGAAGGAGGCATGTGGAGACTGGGATACGATTACGTTTATACACGCTGCCAGAACACTGTTCCTTTCTCTAGACCCCAACATCTCACGTTTGAGGACTTCTGTATTGTTTCTCCAAATCTTAGCATTGGTTTCCCAAAGAACTTCTGACTCCACTTTACTGAAGTCCTACAATTATCACCATCTAGTATCAGGCTGACAGCACCAAATAACTGCTCACTCGGGATTTCCAACGTACCAAGAGCACCAGGCTGGAATCCAACCCAGCCTACAGACCTGAACGTTTTTCAATACAATTCGCGCGACTTGATTGTTGGGGGTTTTTTTTAACTAAGTCTTAAGAATAAAGCATTAGCAGAAAACACGAGGGTATTACATTAAAAGATTTCATCACTTCACCCCACGGGGTCTGGAAAGCACAGCAGCTCTGTGAAGCCACTCACAGGAGTCTGTAAAAGCTCCTAGAACTCAGTAGCTGCTCAGATGGCTCGTACAGAACATGCCACCCTCAAAGACACTCCTACAGTTACATTTTTTGTCTTTCATAAATAGGATCAAAGCCATTGTATGCTTTTCATCCGGCGCGACCCATAACTGACCACTCAGAAGAACATTCACACCCCAGTAAGCACGAGAACATGTATTTTAACAATAGCATCTTCTGTGTTTTAGGAGAAAACCATCAAAAGACTCAAAAAGTGAAAGACAATCTTTGAAAGAGGAGAGCGCAGAAGGTACGAGCATGGTTACTGTGGGCAGAATGGAGGGCAGATAGGAGCTATCGCCTTCACACTCGTGACAAGGAGGTGGGAACCTCTTCATCCCCATCAACAGCAGCTGCGTGACACTGATACGAGCCCTGGTCACCATTAAAGCAGAATATTAACCTTTTTTTTCCCCAAATTGCTTCCTTTTGGACGGGTTCCACGTAGCTGTCAGTTGTTTTTTCTTTTCATTTCCCTTTTCCATGTACACATTCATCTGGCCCTGGAGGGTGAATCCTATCGAAATCCAGCTCAAGAATGCCCACAAGGGACCCCTGACCCTCTGTGTCCCAGGAGAGGCCCTGAACACCAATGTCGTGACATGTCCAAAAACGCCCAACAAACCCAAGTTCTTCTGAACCAACAGAAGAGCAGGGAGCGCGTTACTGCTGCCGCATCGTCCTTCCAGCCAGCCACCTGCGGCTTCACCAGCGCTGGTCGGAAGGAACGTCAGGAATCACCTCGGCCAACCTCCCCTTCAAGGAGGGTGCCCAGTACTTTGGTCTCCCCATGTCAAGATGTCCTCAGAGAAGAGAGAAAGGTCAACAACGGGAAACAAGTGGAGAAAAAAGACTGAAAACACCTGGAAAGAATGAGAAGTGGGAATAGAACAAGGACATTACCTTTTGCCCTCTTAGCCCCACAGGCCTGTGTTTCCCACTGCAAACACTTCACAGAACCAAAGTCAGTGCATCCTCACAATGCAACTCCAGACACAGCCCCGTGTCTGGTTCTACTGCTCCAGCACACGGAGGGGTAACTCAGACCAGGACACAGACAAGCCCATGGGAGCAGCTTTGAGTTCTGGGAGTCTGAACCCACCAAAACGAGCAGGTCAGTGGGATTCAGTCACCATCAGGCGGTCTCACTAGAGAACATGGCTGGAGGCCTTTCCTTCCTTGTCCTGCCCTACCGCTGGCCATGGCCGCGCTCCCCCAGCAGCACCGCTCTAACAGGGACAGACAGAAACTCGTCTCGACGAGACGTACGGTTCAGAGGTGGCTTTACCAACGCGATGGTCCAACCGCTCTGGAGGATACAATCCCCGAGACATTTTCCAGCAGCCCAGAGTGCTCTAGAGGCGCTGGGCCCTCACTATGACATCATTGCCTTGAAGTAGAAACATGAAGTCGACTCACGTTAAATAAATGAAATCTACGGTCCCCGGCTGCCCAGACACCGCACTGGCCACGCTGCCCAGTGACCCAGTTTCCCAGCAATAAATCCCCGGCCAGCCTGACGGGAGCTGCCCCGGGTGCCTGGCGCGACCGAGGCCCGTGTCACAGCCCGCCGGGGACGGGCACCCCCCCGGCGGCATCCGGCTGCCGCAGCCGGGGCGATATCCCTGCAACGGGGGAAAAGCGCCGGGCCCGGCGCTCCGGGCAGCCGGCCGCGTTGTTCTGGCCCGCGGTGTGTGCGGCGCGACGAGTCGGGGCCAGATCGGGGGGTTGTTTTCGGGGTGTTTCGGTCCCATTGTGCGACGGAGACGGAACATAAATCCCTCACTGCCGCTGCGGATGGGGAGGGAGCCGGTACCGGCGTCGCGGGGGCTGCGCTGCGCCCGCCGGCGGGAGGAGGCAGGTGCGGGGGCGGAGGCGGCGCCGGGGCCCCCCAGACGGCCCCGCCGCGCCCGGCACCCAAACAAGCGGCCCCGCGCCCCGGCCCGCGCCCCGCCGCCGGCGGGAGGGGCGGGACAACCCCTCCGGTGCGCGGGCACGGACCAATCAGGAGGCGACCCCGCGCCGGAAAAACCAATCGGCGTCGCCGTAGCGCGCACATGACCGGCTGCGCCCCTGCCCGTCATCTGGGCCCTATATAGCGGGGCGGGGGGCGGCGGACGGGGCTGCGCGGCCGGCGGGGGCAGCGGCGGGGCCCGGCGGCCAACTCCGCCGCGGTCCGCGGGCTGAAGGGCCGCGGCTGCAGCGGCCGGGGAGTTGTTGTCTCCGCCTGCACCGGTACCAACTTTTGTGCTTTTAAAATTTTTTTTAATTATTTTTTAAATTAATATTATTTATTTCTATTTCTTTCAATTTTTACAATTTTTTTTGGCGAGGGAGCCTGAGCGCGGAGCCTTCCCGCGGAGCGCGTCGCCCCGCCAGGTAAGGCGTTAATTGCGGTTAATCGCCGGGGAAGGGTTAATGGAGCCGCCGGGCGCGGGGGGAACGACGGGGGGGCCGCCGTGCGCCCCGACCTGCTGTCAGGGGGTTTTTATTTTATTTCATTATTTTTTTTTCCAGTCTCATTTCTGCACGTGTTCCTTTGTTCTCGGAACAGCTTTTTTTTTTTTTAATATATATATTTGCTAATGTAACACAGCTGGAGGGAGCCGCTCCCTGCGGCTGCTCCGGGTTGGAGGGGTGGCTGCAGAAACTGCCCTTCCTGGGGGGGGTGGGTATGGTGACCAGGCAGCAGTTTCCCCCCCCCACCACCTCCACCCCCCCTTGAAGAAGAAGAAGAAGCAGCAGCAGCAGTGATTCCCCAGCGCTGGAAGTTGCTCCCGGGTCTCTGGGTCCGGTAACCAGACACGCGTATGGCCCGAGGGCTGGCGGGGAGGAACTGAACCAGACGGGGACACAAAGGAGGGGGGGCAACCCCCACCCCCCCAACCAGACGAAGCGTCCCCGCCCCGCGGCAGCAGCGCCCGGCACCGACGAGCCCCGCGGTCCCCGCGGTGCCGGGCGCTGCCGCCGCGGGGCGGGGACGTGGAGCCCCCCCCGGTGTGGCTCCCCCCCCCCACCCCCCCCGGCTTTTGTCTGGCTCCTGTGG
>JANIJG010013439.1:18961-29986 GCA_024611175.1 Megaceryle torquata | reverse complement strand
CCACCCACCCCGCTTCAAATGTGAACTACAGAAAAAAACCCAAACCAACAACAAAGTTTAACCCTGAAGAATCCAGGAGGAATAAATTAGTGCATTTTGGGAAGGGATGTTACATGAATTCAGTTCTTGTGAGAACTCAGAGTATCTACAGAGTGGAGAAAAATGCTTTGTTAACAACTCTTTACATAAGCATTTTTGCATCACTCTAGTTATATCACTTGTGCTGTAAACCACTTTTCATTATAAGCAATGCTAAATTTGCTAGTGAAATGAAAGTCCATAAAATATAATTAAGCTTCCTATAAAGCTTCACTACTCTAGATCATGCAAACTCCACAAAACTCTTCAATGTATTGAAACATTTACTCGTGCTAGGTATGTATTTAAGTGTTTGTAGGAAGGAATCTTCAGACAAGAAAATCCTAAACATTATATAATTGGGTAACTTTAAATACAGTTATTGAAACCATCCAGAATAAAACCTGTTTTTCAGTAAAGCAAATTCTACTATTTTATAGTGAAATTCCAGTGATGTGGTCCAAGATCATAATATGGTCCAACAACATTTGCTAATGTATTCTACAGATCAAGGTGTAGGAATACATAACAAACAGTAGACAAGCATACTCACATTCTGCCAGACTTCCCATGAACGGTGCTCCTATTCCATCTTTAGAATAACTGATAAAAGAATAAAAAGATTAAATATTTTGAGTGAGTCTTAAATGCGTGTTCTATCTCAAAAGTACATTTAGGCAACAATGTAGTTCTAAAAAGTCAGTCCTATGTTTGGTCACAATCACCACAGGAAAGATCATGTATTGATCTTTACAACACAATGATCTTCAATTTTTAAGACTGAAAGCAAAAATAAGCAAAGATACCTTGAGAAATGCAGGTAGTTGGCAAAAGCTGAACCAGCCTGCAAGAGTAATGCAATTGTCAACACTTTTAATACAGCATGCATAGGTCCACGCTTCTTAATTGTTTGCCATAGAGACTGTGCATATATGCAAGCAGTTATGAAGTAGGCTAGGACAAGCAGAAAAAAGAATTCATGTAATCCTGTGGGGAAAAAAACAAAACAAAACAAAACAACATCTTAGCTGTTATAAGGAAACATTGCTACTAGTGGTAATTAACCAAAACAAAATATATTTTCTTATGTAAGCACTGGGAAATGCTTAGTAACTGTCACCCAAAAGTGGTAGTACAGATAAAATGAGTAAATCCTAGCCCATTTTATTCAAGAAAGTCAGTGAATTTTTTCAGAAAGCTGATTATTATTTGATCTGACAAAGTATTTTTTATTCAACAAGACCTTTTCTGAGTGCACGAGAGATTCTGTTAAAAAACATATACCTTTGTAGCACTTAGTGAAATAGTATAAATCGCATACAGTTTCTTGAAAACCAGAAAGTAATTGTAGCCCATTTTATCAGTCAGAAACATATTTATTAAAGGACTCTACTTTTTTTTTTTCCCCCACTTCGATTTTTAAAGGCACCGTCAGACGAGAGAAACCCAGACCAAACTTCTGATGAATCTATTTAACCACTGGGTGTCACTCTTTCTCCACATAGAGTAGTTAGTTTAAGAAGCACAGCAGACCAATATTAAAAACTTACAGATAAAATAGTACAGAGAACAATATTAAGTTCATAGAATGGAGGGGTTATTTTTGCAGCAATCTGAACAAAATACCCGAAATTTTTGATATTATGCACAAAACAGAAGTCCTCTAATTTTCAGTTTGGCATCAGCCTGGTAAAATGCTTCCCTGAAGATCTAGGTATCTTTCTATTGTCTGGAAGCTTTGGAAACCATCACATGAGCTCCCAAAGAGTAAAAAACAGTAAGCTATAAGCAAAAACGGGTAAATAGATGTCTCTCACAGAAAACTTGTGTTTTCTTTCTCCAGCCTTCCTCAAAACCAAGTGGTGCTCACAAAACCCTTCCTCCAGCAGCAAAATAACGCTTGCTAAAATCTTCTAATCAGCTCCAATCAGAGATTAGAAACAGACCAATTATACATATTTCTGTATTTACATTGAAAACATTAGAACTCGATGAGTTCTGAGTAGTTGCTAGTACTATCATTTCTATGGCTAAAATTAATAATTTTGGACACAGATACAGTGAAATGGGAGGAAAAAGAGCATAAAGTAGTGAAGACTCTTAAAACAAAAAATTTCAGGGCTATTCTGCTTCTCTATTTTACCTATACAAAAGCATGATTTATGAATGACAAAAATATTGAGTTTTAGATTAAATCTCTTATTCTTTCTCTCACTTTTTACCTTTCTGCTTCAAAATATGCCCACTGAAGTTGGAAAGGATTCTGTACATAAGTTATTTCTTACCATGATGTGTGGGTACACATGGAAAACTCTTCAGGAAAATCAGCTAGATTTTAATAAACACTAAACATTTAGGATAGAAAACTCCTTCCAACCAAAGACAGATTGTGGATGATTGGCTTCAGACCAAAATGATTTGAGAGAAAACTGCACTGAACTACAACTATTAAAAAAAAAAAAAAAAAAAAAAAAAAATCAGATGGGTAATTTTCAACATGTCCTGACTTTCAAATAACCTGGAATTGACAGAGAAAATAAAACATATGCACCTTAATTTGGAATACGTAACTTCAAAGATCTCCAAAATGCTGTCTACCTGGACAGCTGCCCTTAGAAATCTTAGATCCCACTGCTATCATGTCTTACATACAAAAGTCTTACCATATAAACTGATAAAAGATTACTTGCCAGGGATCAGAAGCCAGGCCTACTCCTCCCTCAAGGCAAACATGTTAATCACAAAATTACAGTCTCAAGTTCTTTCCTATACTTTCCGTATAGTCCATTTAATTTTGACAATCTCCTGCATCAGGCTGTGACTTTAGTAACTACAGTGAAGTGTGATCTAATTGGAATCATCTGTAACGATGTAGTTTTTAGTTGTCTGAATGAAAGAAACAATAAAGAAGCTGGATCTTCTCTGTGATACCCTAATGTTCTGAATTGCACACCTCTATGGAAAAAATGATAAACATTATTTCCCACAGACACATTTAAAAAAAAAAAAAGGAGAGAAAGAGGAGATTATATCCTTCTCAGTTCTTTGAAAGTAGACATAGACATGTAACTTTGGGACTCTGAATTGTAACTTCTGGGTCTGTTTAGACTGGAGGAGACTAAGAGGAGATCTTATCAGTGCTTATAAATATCTAATGGGTCAGTGTCAGGAGGATGGGGCTCTTTTCAGCAGTGCCCAGCAACAGGACAATGGGCACAAACCAGAACATAGGGAGTTCCATCTGAACATGAGGAAAAAACTTTTTTACTGTGAGGGTGATGGAGCACTGGAACAGGCTGCCCAGAGAAGTTGTGAAGTTCTTCTCTGGAGACTTTCAAAATCCATGCAGATGTGTTCCTGTGCAACCTGCTCTAGCTGAACCTCCTTTAGCAGGATGGTTGGAATAGATGATCTCCAAAGGTCCCTTCCAACCCCTACCATTTTGTGATTCAGGGCAGTGATGCAGGTTTTAATTCTAAATAAACATAGGTGTTCCTCTGCAACTGTGGAAGACGTGGCATGTACAGCTCACCTGGTTTCCTACTTGTTAGAGCTAAATATACGTATCCAACGCATTTACACACCTCCTTACTCAGCATGCAAACTGTTCAGAGTTCTGCTTCCAAGTGCTCAAAGTCTTCCCTACAAAATTAATATGGAGGAGAGATGCCTCTCTAGGACCCTCTTTAATGGTCATGTGATGTCTTATAGCTGCTTTGCCCCTTGATTTAGCAAAAGAATTCTAATACTGCTTTTTGAGCACTTCGGGATACAAAGTTCACCAAATAAAAAACACCATCTAAGTTTATAGATTAAGAAGTACAGTTAAGTAGTAAGAGACAGGTAAGTCAATTTATAAGCCTCGAAAAAGAGATGATTAACAGTGCTACTTTCTTACAGATTCTGCTAAATTTTTCAGTATTCTCTTCCCTTCAAAAAGGGCTGCCTCAATATCATCCTGAGACCAAGAATGACAGCAGGGCATGTTATTCTGAGCAGAGCAATTTGGCTCCTTATGGGTATGTAGATTAAATCCACATATGAAGGTAGACGAAGACTACTGGGCTCTACCCTTAACAGGAGACTGAGGCTAGTGACATGATGATGCCTCCCAGAGCAGGGGAGCTAAGCACTGCAGTGAGGTATATACACCGTTTGGTTTGGATTGTCCAAAGCACACAATTTTATGGAGTCATTTCTTTAGCTGCTGTCTTGGGTCACTTCTAGAAGTTTTTCTTTGTCCATTCAAAGACTTAAAATTGCACTTCTTAAATAACATCAAACTGGGACTGACAAATATCTAATCTATGGTCTGGGATTAAGATACTTAGAAAGACCTAAACATTGAACTGAAATTCTAGTAGCAAAATGTTTTATTGTGCATGTACTTCTGATGCACAGAATCAAATTTTACACAGATAAGGAATTTAATGAATTAATTAAAATCGGAGATTAAATTCACATTCTAGTAAACTTTACAATTTCAACATGGGAAAAATACCTATCAGCAAAGACATTTAGCACTAACGTTCTGTGTGTAGCTATATTTCCAGTTAGACAAGTTCTAGAAAGACAGTTGAGAGAAAGGAAGGATTTTTCTGTAATGTCAGAAAATGAATGAACATTTACTCTCTGTGAGGAAACAGCATATGATATGTAAGAGTTTGCTATCTGTTCCCATATTTTTCCCAGCAGAGTAAGTATTGATTTGTTTGGATGATCAGATCCTTAACTTATAAATCTAATTTTAAGAAAAAAAAAAAAAATCTTACCAGATTCCCCTGCGCTAAAGTGATCTAATGGATTCCCTTCTGCATCTGGGTTTAGTAAGACCATTTCAAACTGAATATCCTCGGATTCAGAATAATTCTCCTCGCAGGTAAACTTGTCTACATAAAACACATACCATGTTTCCGGATAAGGAATCTGGGACACTGTCAGATTTTGCTCTGTGTGGTTCACAGTCACTTTGGAAGAAAACAAATATAGGAGTAAATAATCAGCTAGTTTGTTTTCAGAAAATTTATCTTTGAATGAAGAAAAAATTTAAATCCACAAAATCATATACAGGTTATAAACTATGTACAGTAGAAAAGAGTCTTTCTTTGAAAGCCATTCATAATGCCAGAGACCAGAGTTTCAACATTTTGTTTCAAAGAGGTGCAGGCAAAGGTTGGTGAGGATATGTACCGCATTCCATCTCTCAGCTTTTGCATTTGTAGGGAGGGCTCCCTTCTGCCAGAAGCCACTAACTGCAAACTGTGTCTTCTATGCTTAGTGCATTTCTGTGCTCTAGTACAGTATTAGTAGGACTCGTTCTGTACTAGCCAACACACATGAAAAATGTCTTTGTGTAATTTGTTCTACTCTGTTTTCAAAGATATTTAGAGCTGCCAACACTGCATGTGCTTTAAAGGTGCAACAGCATATTTTACAGCATGTTCCCCAAACTGTAATAGACTTAATTTTAATTGACAGCTAAGGGCTGAGACCATCATCTAATAACGCTGTGTATTTCATATCAGATTGCATTTAAAATCAACTATGTATTTTATATATATATTTATGATATATAACCTGCTCACTGATCTTACCACTGTTTTTCATTAAAACAAACTCCAAAATAAACACCCACTGAAAATGAAATCTGTAGCTCTGTATGTTTGGGTAAAATGGCAATAATTATAAGTACTGTTACACTGATTACTGAATTTGAGTGCTGATCAGCTCAACCATAAATGGAAACCATCTCTGTAGAAGAAATAGCAATATAATGACTGGGCTGTAACTTAATTCACCTCAATAGTTTAAGATGACAATGTCGAAGGATAAGGAAAGATAAAAATTTAATTAAAAATCTACAAAAACAAGCTATTTCTGGTTTTTTATGCAAAGGCCTTTCTAAATGAAAAAGCTGCAAACATACACACAAAACAACCTTTAGCAAACTCATTATCCCTAAATATTTTTAAGATAAAATTTAGAAGTAATTTCTACCTGTGAAAAACATTAATGTAATTTAAATAAACTTGTTACAACTTCAAAAAGTAATTTTCTGTTCCCTGAAGTTGTGAACTTATCAACATTAGGATCCAGGGAAGAAATCTATCATATGTTTCCTTGTAGCAAATGTCATGAAGTACAAATCTGGACAACATGTGAACTAGGAAAAAACCAAAATATGTTCTAACACAGGCAATGTGTCTTGTATAGGTAATGGTAAGTCTGCATTCCACTCTGGAGCTACGTATCTTATAAACCAAATATAAAAAGTGAAACAGTTCCCTTCAAAAAAACCTAAGAGTTTTAAAACCACAGATTTATGATTTTATGTGGTGCTTAACCCAAACGAAAGGCAAACTGAAGCTGACAGGGATGGCTTTACTTTCCCTCTCAAGTCTCAGCTGAGTTCTGACACAGTGTTATCTGCATCAAGACTAAGGATCACACAGAGCGTGTTTAATCAGTTTTCCATCAAATCTGCAAGCTAACTCATAGGAAAGTAAATAAGATAACATAAAAGTGTAATTGATTTTGCCCAAGATCAGCAAACAGATCCAACTCACCCTGTGGTCATATGATTCCTAAACACAGTAGAAAACAGCGAGTACACTGCTGGGACAGACAGGAGTGAAGGACCAACTGCTAGTCATTTCAGGAGCACTTCATGTTCAGCTCAGATCAAGTGTAGGGAAACTACAACCTTAGAAGTGACATCTGTGTAAGATTTCCTTATGACATGTTCCAGGAGATCAATTTGTTACTCTAGGGATTCTGACCACACAGAGGAAATGTATTTAAAAAAGAAGCTGTATTCACTTAAGATATATTTGAATGAAGATTCTAATATTAATTTAATTTCTTAAAGGAAAATTTATGCTTTAAGTAGGTTTTGTAATATTATGAGAAATAAACTGTGCAAAAATTATTTAGTATGTTTGTCTTCCAGTTATATAATTGAATGCTTCAGTCTTTTAGTCTTCTTTTACATTTAAATGGATACTTCAGTTAAGCTTTAACCTGATTAGCTCATCTTTGAGACTATTAAAAATTTTCTAACAAGTTTTGTACATCGAAGTCTGACAGGTTTGTGCTATCATAAAAATGAAAATGTAATTTTATTTTTGTTTTCTCATCTTTGAAAAATGCCAATTCCACAGCACTGGAGAACAGAAGCCTCCTAACAAATGAGAAATGTTCCTTCATAAGCAAAAGACAAAAAGAACCTACATATTCTTCACTAGTATAATTCTCAGCTCAAATATTGAAAACATTTGAATGTGAGATTCAGTGATGAACAGCAAATTATAAAACTAAAGGGTGAAAAAATGTTAAATGATAGTACAGGCAAGTTATAAAGTAGAGCCATCATAACCCAGATTAATTTTCGCAAATGACCTTACAGGCAGCACAGGGGGAAAAAAAAAAAAGAAAAAAGAAAAACTAATGATTATGAAGCTGTGAAAGAAAAAAAAAAAAGAACAGAGAAAAAAAGCTTTGCGATTACAAAATTACCCTTTTACTGTGTACTTTGACTACATACTACCACAAGCATTTGCCTCAGAAATTTAGAAGTAATTGCAGCAGTCGCCATCAGTTTGCCTATATTTTTCATTCCACTACCATAAAAGTTACAATGCACACTGTACATCTAACCGTCCCAAGCATTTAGTTTGTCCCAAGCATAAAGTGTGGCTGTTTGCATTAAAGTTCCTAGTTGCCAAGGTCTGTTCATTTTACAGCAGTATATTAAATTGTAACTTGCAAAGTCTTATGAAGTAATGCAAACAAAGCAATTTTATTTCCTTGTAATAATTTTTAATTACAAAAGGCCAAAGTCTTGCTTTTACTTAAGTTGATGTGAAGTCCAAGTTTACTGAAATAAATATTCTAAATACACAGATAACTTAACAGGGTTCTAAATATACAGATAAAAAAGATTGTAAGGAGAAAAAAAAAGAAACTCACTGGTCAGCTGAGCTTTAGAGAAATTTTCTGTACAGCTGTGATCTTGGATACCGTTCTGCAGCTTCTGCCATTCCTTCGCTTGAAACAGGTGAAGTCTAGCTGCTTTTGTCACAGCTACTGCTACGTTCTTGATTCTGACACACAGAACAGCATGGTCACCTTGATATTTAAAAAATAAAAATCAACTGCTCTGCCTTTATGTGAATTAAAAACAAAAAGCTAGCACGGCATAGTTTTTTTATAGCACTAAAGCTTCACTTTCTTTCTTAACCTTTTACCACTACTTCCCATGAAGTCTTTATTCTCTTTCAGAAACAATTTCTGTCTCTATGATGGTACTTAAACAAACGTTCAGCATAACCCAAATGCAATTAAACTTATCTACTACAGCCTTTCTCCCCTCCTTTTTTTTTTTTTTTTTTAAGATTACCAGATAGCTATTCTTTTTTTCCCTCCTCCCACCCAAAATTTTCTCACATTCAAGTAAAGACAGTGCTTCAATTGATCTCAATAACTGGTTCAAAGTCTAATATATTATGACCTTTGTAGCATGATCATAAACACCACAGCGTCACCACAGTGTAGCTATTGAGTCTAATACCAGGTTTGTGCCACGTTTTCCTTCATGCCATTAGATATTTTTCTTGCAAACGTTTTTATATCCCTCTCACGCTCTTCCTCCAGTCTAGGAGGAAGCCTGTGTATTATCTTCATGGCTGTCTTTTGAAACATTCTGCAGAACTCTTTGGCCATGAAGCTGAGAAAGAAAATTGTGACTGAAATGCTGAGCATATACAAAAAGTATGCTGACCATTACAGCCTCGTTGTATATGGCACTCACCACGCTTGCATACATCTCTTTTTGCAAAGTAAACTTGTGTAGCAAGGAGAGCAATTTCCAACCTGTACCTCTCCAGTCGCCATTCCAAAGGGATTCTAGCCCATTGCTAGACCTTTTAACTACAAGGAATTATTAACGCAGGAAATAAAAGCCATTGAGAATAATCAGGTGTGAATTTACATTCTGATGCACTGTGCCGCTAAAACCACCCAGTGACGTGAAAAGACACGTGCAATCCTTAGCTCTGCTCTCGTCTGGAGGGAAGGAGAGATGCGTGTGAAAGTTAAAATGCCTCTGCTCTCCCAGATATCCCCGCCACGTCAGGCTGGGGAAGACGAAGGGAGGTACAGCGCTGAGCTCCCACGACAGCACTTTTCCGTTCTCTGATAAACAGCGATTCGGTTCACGTACCACAGGCTGCTACCAACTCCCCTTTTCCACTGCCACGATACAGCCCAGCGGGGTCCTGCTTCCGGCCGAGGTTCCCATCACCCCCCTCCCGCCCCCCGCCACTGCCCCGGGCTCCTCACCGCCTGCAGAACGGCCCAGAGCTGCTGCCCGTCCCGGCCACGCCGCCGCTGCTCCCAGCGCCCCTCAGGGCCACCGCCCTAACGCCTCCTCGCCGCGCGCCCCAACGGCTCCTCGTTCCCCGTCCCACCCCTCCGCCCTGTTTCAGGAGGCGGACAGGCCGCGCAAAGCCGCTCGCTGCTCTCCCTCCTCCCTCTTCTCCTTCTCCTTCCCCTCGGGCACCCACCGTGGAACTGGAATCGTGCTACGGGCCGCCACGGCCTCAGCCGGGCGGCGGCACTGGCGAAGCCGCCCCGCAGCGTCTTGCCCCCGGCGCCCCACCAGCCGGCGGCGCCCAGGAGCCACAGCAGCCACCACCTCATCCTCGCCCTCCCACCCCCACCCCGCCCGCCGGCTCGCGCCGCCGCGTCACATGACACCCCCGCTCCGCTCCGAGTTACAAGCGGGCGCGGGACAGGCGAGCTGGAGGGCGAGAGCGGTAAGAGAGCCAATGGGAACCGCGCCCGCGAGAGCGCGCCCACCGCAGGGGCGGGGCCGAAAGAGCGGGTGCTGGCCCCGCCCCTACCGCCGTGCTCTGCGCCTCCCCTGTTACAACGTGTCCGCTGGGTTCGGCCGTAAGTTGACACCCAGCGTCGTAAAAGGCGACGGGTCGCTGTATAAGGCGGAACCAAAAGCTTGGCCTTTCCGTATGGTGCGTTTGCGCCGTCGCCATCAGTCGCTTCAGAGGCGGTGGGCTCTGTTGTTCGGGCGCGCGGGGAGAGGCGGAGGCGTTTTTTTCGCGTAGGCTCTTGCAGCCGCTGCAGCCCTGCCTGTGAAACCCCCGGGAGAACTACAGCTTCCGTCCCGTGCTGCGCGCGCGCAGTCGTGAGGCCGTGGCGCAAAGCAGCGCACGGGGTGAGGGGCTGCCGCCGTAAAGCGCGGACGATGTCGGAGCCGCCGGGTCCTGCGGAGTCGCCGGTCTTCCAGAAGCGGCTGTTGGTGACAGGCGGCGCGGGGTTCATGTGAGTGGCGGCTGCGGTGTCCTGAGCTCGGCTTCCCCTCTCTGCAGGCCCGGGCGGAGACCGCCGTCCTCCTGGGGGGCGCGGGGGGAGGCGGGCGCCAGTCAGACGCGGGGGGAGGGGGTCCCGCCGCGCTTGTCCGCCTCCCTTGGGCCTGCCCTGGACCGCTTTCGTGGCGTCGACGGCTTGGGCAGCGTTCGCTTCGCGCAGCCATTTCTGTAGGACCGGGTTCGATTTGGAGGCTGCCTGGGGCTGTGCCGCGTCGTGAGGTGGTAAGCGCTGGGGAGCGAGCTGTGCTGCTGCCCGGCTGTCCTACGCCGCTGGGGGAGGACAAGGTGTTCGGTGAAGGGGCCTCCTAGAGCTGATCGGTGCTCAGCCCCAGCCGGGTTAGGGTAAAGGGGTGGTAGTGCTTTGAGCTGTTTCTCATCTCCACTCCCTAGTGCTGTGGCCTCTGCTGGAGGCAGAGAAAGTTCAGGTCTGTGTGAAGCTTGAGCCTGTCACTATGATTAGAATCTGAAGGTGAGAGAAGTAGGTTTTCATGTGTACCCTAACCCCACCCCCCCCCCCCCCCCCCCGCCCAGTGCCTCCCCTTTGTCACCCGCTATCCTCCCG
>JANIJG010013439.1:0-16258 GCA_024611175.1 Megaceryle torquata | reverse complement strand
GTTGGTTGTGTGTGCGTTTTGTGCTTGGTTTTGTGTTGTGTTTTGTTTTTTGGTTTTTTTTTTTTGGTTGGTTGGGGGGGGGGGGGGCGGTGGGGGGGGGTGGGTGAAATAACTACCAGAGTGAACAACAAAACCCCAAATCCTTGCCAGATATCCAACCATCTATTTTGACACAAATGGAAATTCACTCAATCTTTTAAAATGTCACTAGGTGTCACTGTCTGTTAGCCAGACTCCAGTTAGTCTCTTATTTGGTGTGAGAACCTGTTATTTCAACCTCAGCATTCCAGCTACACACTATACTTGTGTTGTGTGTATTTTGGAGGCAATGCCATTTCTAATGTTAAATAGTAATATAAATCCCAAAATAAGTTTGAGGCTGTTGCTCAAAATGTGTGAAATTTATACTGATCTTGTTTTAGACGTGGCTTTGATCAATTGCCCCAAACTCAGTTGCTAGTACTGTTTGCATCTTGTCCCTCCTTTGTAATGTTTTGTTATGTGATGCTTGGTATAAATGGAAGTTTACTATTTTCTAGCAAAAATAATTTGTTAATGATTTTTTTTTCCTGTTTAGGGAGATATTTGCGAACCTGATTTTATAAAACAGCTCTTCAAAAGTGAGAAAATAGATATAGTCCTTCATTTTGCAGCCCAAACACATGTAGGTGAGCACTGTTGGAATATTTTGATATTATTTTCCATGAGTTTATTGGTTTGAAATATATACTGATATTTTTTTGTCTTTTCATGCGAAGTAAAGATATAGTTTGTCTCTGAAAACTACATGATGGAAGATTTGGTGGCCTTTTACGGGGTTCACAGTCTTAACTGAAAAAGTAATTAATCTGACTGTTGTCTGTTTTGAATGTGCACAAAGGGTAATTCCTGATGTTTATTTTTTTTTCCCACTACAATTTTCAATTCCATCTAGACACACGCATAACTGACTGTGTACTGGTGTAGTTATGAAGGCAATGGAAGAACAGTCTGTACATAGTCTTAAGTTTTTACTTGATTGGCTCTAACCTTGCAGGAAAAAAAAATCACAGTGTAGAAGCTGAAGGATTAAGCAGAGCTCACTTCACCATTTTACCTGCATTCTAGAGAGACAGAGAATGATTTACACTTCAAAGCACTTATTTTGGATTAGTATTCTTTAGTAGCACTGTTAATGAGAATTATCCCTACCATGCTCCTTTCATCATGAGAAGAAATCCTTAAAGAGTTCTCCAAGAAGGTACTTCCCAAAATTGTCAGATTTGATATGCCTAAAGTCATTAGGTCAGTGGGACAATTCTAAGAATGTAACCAGGTGTTAGTTCATGGACAGTAGGTATATATTCCTGCATCTTACAACTGTCTTTGAAGGCTGTTTTTTCTTACTGAGCTTGGCCCTTCCTAGTGGAAAGGGGAGGTAGTTATGCTGCCACTGAAATAAAGCTGGCTGTGGATGGTTCCATTTGAAAACAGTATTATGTAACTGATTCCAGCCTCTTGTTGAGGGCAAGGACTGTTGTCTTCATATGTACAAACTGTCTTAATTTAATAATGACCTTACTATCTGACAATTAAAGAGCTACTAATAAAGTCTCAGTCTATATTTGCAGCCTCTAATGCTATGGTTCAATAGGAAGCCACATCTTGACTAAGTTTAATCAGAGTTGCCTGTCTGGATTTGTTTACGTAGATCTCTCATTTTGGCGTGCCCTGGAATTCACTTATGTGAATGTTTATGGCACTAATGTGCTGGTTGCTGCTGCACATGAAGCCAATGTGGAGAAGTTTGTCTATGTTAGTACAGATGAAGTATATGGAGGAAGCACTGAAGAGGTGAGTTTGAAAGTGCATGAGGGTCTATCTAGTTCAGCTTTACTTGCTTTTAATAGTGAAAAGAAAATGAGTCTAACTTTCCTTGGCCTCTGTAAGTGTATGACTTTGGAGCTATTGCTGACAATACTGGAACTTGTAAACAAGCACTGGTTATTTCTAGATATATAAGTATCAAAGTGGTCCTGATTTTTAAATTTTTTTTTTATTTTTTTTGTAGCATGTTTTATATTGAATGTATATTACCTAAACCAGTCAGATTCGGGTCATTAACGACATGTGATTACTCCTTAGAGTCAGTATCAAAGGAATGTGTTATACAAATTTTTGCCTTGCAGAACATTCTTGAGACTTCACTAATGTGCACAGTATATTCATCTTTATTTGATTTTCATTTTTTCCTGTCCTGCCTTGACTGTGAGCTCAACAGGCTGTGAACAATTTTATACTCTAGCTAAAATACTAACAGGACTGTAGATACTGACAGTTTGAACAGGAAACAGTTCCTGTATTACTGGAAAAAATATGCAGATATTTCTTGTTTTATGGAAATCTCTATGATTCTTGCCAGTTCATGTCTGACCTTAATTCAGGAAATGTAATTTACCCCAGTAAAAAGACAAATTATGCATGCTCATCGATCATTCTAAGGGCATAAATAATGGCCAGCAGGTCTTGTGCCATACTAATGTCCATGAAAATGCTAATGTGCTTCAGAAAAGTTGTGTGCACTTTCTTATTGTTGCAATGTCTTTATCTGTTTCTTCAACCTGTAGACTTTTATGATACCCAAGGATGTTGTTTTCTGGCTTGTATACCGGTGGTTTGGCTGAGACAAGGTCGAGTGAACTTCTGCCTCTGGGCATGGAAAAGAGCACTTCCATTTAATCTGGTTTTTGTTCCCTTTGTGAATTATAGAAGTTCCTGAAGAGGTGTTTTTTTTTTTTTTTTTTTTTTTTTTTTTTTTTTAAACGGGGAAAGGCCAAAAAGTAAAATGAGGTCAGTTAATTTCAGAGGCAAAGGCCAGAAAAGAACCACCGTGTGTTTTCACCGTGTGTTAAGATTACTGTTAACAATTGCACCTCAACCAGTGTAGAATCCCTCCTTTCTTTGGTTCATTATTGCTTTGTTTTCTTTCAAGCAAGAAGCAGGTAGAAGTGGCAGGATAGCCATGAAGCTGCCTGTTCTGGAACAAGTTAACTGTTGAAGCCTTCCTTTGGAGGCTTTGGGTTGCAGTTCTACTTGTCTTATAGAAATAAATGTTACAGAAAAAAGGGAAAGGACCCCTTTTATTTAGCACTGAAAGTTCAGTTTTCTAGTAGAGGTGCAATGGCACTCTGAGGCAATCAATATGAGCCTGAAAAGGATTGAACCACCTTGTAGCAACAGTGATTTTATTTATTTTATTTTAGATTTTTAATTTTTTTTTAAAGGCCTGCTGCTGTGACATACTTTGCTAGAAATATAATAATATTACTGTTGGTATTCTAGCTGCTTCCTGTTTGATTAATAGACTCTTGTTACTGGTGGTGTGCTGAAAGTGGACAGGTGACTGTCTTAAACTGATGTGCTTGGATTCCTAGAGATTTTTATTTTGGTTGCAACTGCAGCTTTTGTAACTTTATGACTTACCTGAGCAAAAGAAATTGAGTAATGCAAATTTTTTCTTTTAATTTTAGGAATTTGATGAATCTTCACCAAAGCGTCCAACAAATCCCTATGCCTCTTCCAAAGCAGCTGCAGAGTGTTTTGTTCAGTCTTACTGGGAAAGGTACCAAGTAAGTTGATGCAAGCTTCAAAAACTCTGAAGCCTGTACTTAAGTGTCTGTATTATACATATAAGAGTATAAAAGAGAAGTCAGTACTAGGACATGCAGTCCCAGCTCTTTCCTGATTAACGGCCTTTTAGTTTGGAGAATGTCCCCTACTTCTTGCTGGAAATACACTGCAAGACAGTGGAGAGAAGTCAAATGTTGTTAGACATTTTTTTAATTATTATTTTTATTTATTTATTTATTTATTTATTTATAAACCTGAACTGTAATGTCTGCAAAATCTTCTTTGATAAATGGTCAAAGAAGACATTAGCAATTTTTTAAAAACAGCAGCATTAAGCTTGAAGGATATCTGTTTATACAGAAGTAGAATATGCAAAGTTCAAATTCACTATAAGCCTAGTCTTAGTACAAAGATTAAAAAAAAAAAAGGAAAACAACCCAACCCATTACTCAGGTTTGTTTAAGCAGAAATATTTAAAATTTTCAATACTTTAATGTTTTCTTCACATGTCCATTTGCAATGTTGTTTTTGACATATAGCTGACTTGAATAAGTGGTTAATGACTGAAATATTTTCTTGGAGTGACAGTAAGTCAGTCTTCAGGCGACCAGATATAAGTATGTCATGCCTGATGGTGGTTCCATAGCAAGACTGAGAAATTACAAATGTTTGTCACTTGTGGTCCTTCTAACAGACTGAAAATGTTGGATGCCCTTGCCCGTTTGAAAGAAGTAAAGATAGCTTAATTCATTAATGTTTTCATAAGGACTTGCAGATTTTTTGAATACGCACTGTAGGGTGTGACAGTTTATTATTTATTGCTCAGCAAGTAGCCTACAGATTTTTACTGGTACGTGTTATATAATCACTTGCATGTGTAATGCTCTTAAGTTCCCAGTTGTTATCACACGGAGCAGTAATGTCTATGGACCACACCAGTATCCAGAAAAAGTAAGTTAAACCTATGTTTTACTCTGAGTATACAATAATTTAGGATTGTAGTGATGTTACTTTTTTAAACTCTCATAAAAACGGACTGACTTCTGAAAAAAGTTCCATCTTGCAAGTGTGTTTGTCTACACTTGGCTGCAACGTTATTTTGATCTCGCGCTAATGAGGCGTGCCATCAACACAACGAACGCGTGGTTTTTGGTTGTCAGCAAAGAATTAAGTAGAGATTTCTGGCTATTTAAGTGAATTTTACTACAATGACTTTGCTTTGTAATTCTTCTATTTTTTCAAAGGATATTGAACTGCCCTGTCCCTGGCAGGGTTCCTCTACCAACTACACTAACTCATGTGTCATGTGCTGTAATTAGGAATGTTCAATAACAAAGGTAAACATTTGAAGAAGTAAATTGCAAAAGAGTAACATATCTGGTATAGAAAGAGATGCTCCAACCTGTAGAAAAAAGAGATAAGATGGAGCTATAGCAATGAGATATATGGTGAGAAGTAGCACAGAGGGACTTGATCTTTGCCTGTGTCTGTACATACTGTGTGGGGTAACTATTAAAAAAGTTTATTAGTGAGAGGGACTTGCCTTTGCAGGCAGGACCAAGATCTGCTATGCTAGTCAATGGAAATACACGTATGGAATGAGTGATAATCACAGGTACCGTTTGGAGCTTGTGTGAAATGCATCTGTATTTTGCAATTCTAGTGAGGTATTTTTTGAATTGCTGAGTATATGTGTGGGTTTTGTTTTAACTGTAATGGCTGACCAGAAAGGTAAGCTTTGCATCACAATAGGGGCATCTACTCTTAAAAAACAAGCAAACAAAAAAACGTAAACAACAACAAAAAAAAAATCCACAAAAAACCCCCCAAAACCCCAAACCAACCAAAACAAGACAAAAAACTCCTTGTGGTTTTTGGGCTTGATATATTCTTAGATTAGATTTAAGAAAACTTAAAAAGTATTTAAAATGTCTTCTTGATACTTTCTGGTTAAGCCCCATGTTCTTTGCAGAATAACAGCTTCTAAAATAACAGGGTAATGTTGTGTGTGTGTGTTTGTTTTTGTTCAATTCTTTAGGTTATTCCAAAGTTTATATCCTTGTTGCAACAGAACAGAAAATGGTAAGTCACTTGCTTTTTTGTTTGTGGTACTTGTACTGTAAAACTTATAACAGTTATTAACATGTGGTGCAGCTTATAAAATATTAATTTCAAAACTAAGTTATGAATTGCTTATTTTAACAATAGGGGTTTCTTAAAATAAGGGATTGTTTTCATGCCATCTATCTAAGGTACCTTTAGGTAACCACTAACATCAGAACTGTGTAAAATGCAGTCTAATACATGTTTTTGTTTGAAGAGTAACAAATATTTCTTGTCTTTTCATGTTTTTTAAGCTGTATTCATGGTTCTGGACTTCAAAAGAGGAATTTTCTGTATGCAACTGATGTGGTAGAAGCATTCCTTACTGTCCTGAAGGAGGGGAAGCCAGGTGAAATTTATAACATCGGCACTAGCTTTGAGATGTCCATTGCCCAGCTTGCTAAGGAATTAATTCATTTAGTGAGTAAATAGTTATGATGCTTTTCTTTATCAGTCATTGTACATATGAGCAATTCTACCACAAACCTGTTGTAACTCAGAGCTTAGGCTCATGGTAGGTCTTAGAAGATAATTGTAGCAGCCCTTTCTGTGGCAACTGTACTATGTAAGTTTGCAGTACAGGCTGTCATGTGCTGCGCTGCTGAATTAATTACCCAGACTGGGACATAACTGGCATAATGATAAAATACTATTTGGTAGGAGGCTTTTTTACGCTGACTGCTTCAGTTTTCATCTGAGAATGTGGTACTATTAAATATCTAACAATGTGATTATGAATGGTTAGGCAGTGGTTGGATGTAGGAGGAGTATTGGAATTGTTCTAAATAGTTTTGATAATTCTAGTAGTTAAATTGTTTACACAAAAGACCACGTCTGTTTGTGGTTTGTTTTATTTATGTTTCTTAACAGACTTAAATCTTGTTTTAAAAAAAAAAAAAATCTGTTTTAAAATGTATATTAAGACAGTGGTAGATGCATGGGGATGACTTTTCTTTCTCTTGACAGATAAAGAAGACCAGTTCAGAGTCTGAAATGGAGCACTGGATGGATTATGTTAAAGACCGGTAAGAAAATAGTGAAGCACATGCAGGACAGCTTTGTCCAGAAGGTTTCTGTGACTCTAGCAAAACAGATCTTTGTGAAAGCTTCTGCTTTGCAGGAGGGAAAACTTTTGAGGGAGTAAGAGCTGTTCTGCTTTTTCTTTTATGTGTTTGCTAGTGGATTTGACATCTATGACCTGTATAGAAAAAGTAGGATTTTCGTTTGTTATTTATATCTTTATGTCAGAGTATATGTCTTGAAGGGGAATGTGTAGTGCTAATCTCTCTGTCTGCACACTCCCTTTAGACTTCTCCCTACTGAAGTGAGCTCGGGGAAAAGGACAGGTTTTGTGTTAGCCAGCTCTTTTCTTAAGGGTAGTTTAGTTTATTAGGTATTTTGTATTCAACATCACTTGCATGAGATGAATCTCATTGCCTCTCACTTAGTAATTTGACATTAATGTGACTAGTTCAGACTTCGGTGTGCTTTATAGGTAAAACCCACTCTCCACGGGCAGAAACATGCATCTACATAGGGCACTTGGCAGTTTCAGTTTAAGACAGGAATCTAAAACTATCTCAAAAGTAGATGTAAAACTCTGAGGTGGCAAAATGAGGGCTGTGGCAAAAAATGAATAGCTTTTATAAATGTGCTTTTGCTGTGTGTTTCTGGCCCTAACTTCAGGCTTAGCTTGTACTTTTTATCTTCATTTCTTTTCTGTAGCAATGAGTCTCTGCTCACTTTAGATATCGCGGAGTGGTTAGAAATGATGTATCTGCTGATAGCAGTTAAGTATTACTATGGTCTTCAGAATCCTCCCTTTCTGTTCACATTTGGATTGTTATTATGGCAACTGAAGTGTCTTTACATGTACTAATTTTTGTTTTTAAAAGGAAGTGTTCTTCAGAATATTGTCTGACTGTATCACATGACTGAATAAATTGCCTTTGGGTCACATAATGTGAGTGTTCAGTAGGTCTCAGTATAATTTAGATTGAGATGTTTCTTATGTGTATTGGGCCCTGTCTGCTGATGTTTAAACATAAATGGCCTCAGGGAAACTAACCACATAGGAATACATGTTTCAAAGAATGTTGAGGTCTTAAAAGATTCTTAAGATACCTAACTAATGATTATTTAATTCTGTAACGAGAGACTTAAAGGTTATGGGGGTTACTTGCCCTGGAAAAAAAGTAGTTCTGCTTCTGCTTGACATTAGCATGTTTTAATAATGGTAATGGTTTCTGTCTACACATGTAGCTTAACTATTCCATATGCTACTGCCAGGAATGCTAGACTATACTACCTAAGTGCCAGACAGTGGAAGTGAAAATCTGTGCTGGGCTTAAATGTAGGGAGTTTCTTTCTGTGATGAATCTTGCAGCCTGAGATACCACATATGCAGTATTGCTAATTTTGTGTAACTAATGAGGCACTGTTATGACAATGCTTTGGAAGTCCACATATTTCACATCTGAAGTACATGAACATTTGTGGCTCTCAGGATGAAAAATTGAATGCTGACACTAGAAAACAGTGGCTTGTGTAGTGCCTGCCTGAAGAGTTGCAAACACACCAACTTGCAAAATTGCACTGGCACTGATTTGAGTTTTTTTGCATTCATTTTTGTGCCAGTAAGTTATTAATTCACATTTATTCTAGTCAATTCCAAGTAGTTGACTGTACAAACTGAATCGTATTGTTGTAACTGCACTCAACTGCTGCATAATTTTTGAAGGCAATGCGATCTGTTCATGTTGATGGCAATTTTCAAAGGCATACCTTATGTTGCTTTGAAGACTGTGAGGTATTGCATCTCTAATTAATGAAAAAGCCTAATCAAATTGTTTTCTATGTGCATTTTATACTTCATCAGACCTACCAATGACCTGAGATACCCAATGAATTCAGAAAAAATGCACAACTTGGGATGGAGACCTAAAGTGCCCTGGAAAGAAGGAATAAAGAAAACAAGTAGGCATTTACACTATTTGATTTAGAAGTGATGGGAGGAGGGAAAGGGGGGTGGAAAGGTGTATGTAGGTGTTTATGAGGAGCTAAAGAGAATGAACTTAACACTACAATTTTACATAAAATTGGCTGCTTTATGTAGTGAATTTACATGATTAAAAAAAAAATCATGATAAAATAGAACCAGGTACTAGCATTAATTACTTTTTAATGCTAAAATAAGTCTTGCATAAAACACTTACTAAAAAAAATCTAGTTTAGATTTTATATTGCAGGTTAAAGTTTTGCATAATGAACTATTAGCATGTTGTTAGTCTTACAGTATCTGTGGAATGTATGAATTTCCTTGTTATCTCTGGTCAACTTGACTCATCAAAATTCTCTTCATATTAGTTGAATGGTACAAAGAAAACTTTCACAACTGGAAGAATTCAGAGAAAGCTTTGGAGCCCTTTCCTGTGACAGAGCCATTTGCACAGCTCAGTGGTCCATAAGATACTGGAGAACCTGAAGGAGTTTATTCTACCTCATAAAGACTTTTCTTTGAAGCCTGCAGTCAAGTGGCCACACTGAACTCTTAATGTATTCAAGATATATGAATCATAATGAATACAGAACTGCAGTATGGCACAACCTTGGAAAGGTTTCAGCACTTTAAGTCAAACCTGTTAATTTCAGCTTTTGGTGCAATACTATATTCTTGCTAGGTACTGATTTTAAAGAATTGTACAGGGTGAAAAATATTTATAACACTATAAATTAGTGTAAATGAAGTAAAATCTGCCTTATTCATTAAGAATAATTAATTGTAATTACAGCTTTTGGGACTTTCGATGAAACTTGTTTTCATTCTGGAATCGTTCATCTATATTAGTTTGATTTTTACAGCGTGATAATATTTTTGTCACTTCAAAGAGTTGTGGTTTATTTTTAATCAAGGGGAAAAATGCTTTATTTTCTGGAGAGTATAAATCAGTTGATAAAAACAAGATACAGCCCCCATATGGTTCAGTCCTTTGCTGGTGCAGTGTAACAGTTCTGTAGATGACTGATGAAGCTGTTATCTACTCTGTAACTGTGAATGCCCTTTTTTAAGGAGGGCATAGGGGAGGGTGTCAAGAAGCAGCAGGTATTCTCATTGAAATTTCCAGAAGCATTTGCTTAATCTTTGCTTTTAGATGTCCTCCTTTTTACTGTATTGCTGTTTTTAACATGTAAATTTTCTTTTCTTAACTGTAATTGCAACAACTTGAAATACTGTAACACAATTAACATTCCAGTGATGTTATTTCCTGTGATATGAAGGCTGTTTATGAAGGAAAAAATTTAAATACTTTTCCTTTGAATTGTAGGTTGTCAGACCTTTTCCAATGCAGTGTTTAATTTTTTTTTTTTGTGATAGACATTTTAAAGATGGAGCAGTATTCAAGTTTTAATGTTAAGTTTGGGAGGAAACTTCAATTCTAGAAATATGTTAATAAATATTTTTCAAAGTTGATTTAGTAATAAAAGTTACACTGTAACTGGCTTCTCTTAAGTAAAGGTCCTGGGAAAAGGACATATGTTGAGGTTTTTCGATATTTCTTGGTTCTTGTATCCTGAAAAAAATGATTTTCCCTTCTTGCTTTGAGGTGGCAGACATCAAAGGGAAGATTCTTCTTGGCTTTATCACTTTACCTTCTGTACTTGGCACAGTCCCAGACCCTTCTCTTGCCCCTGGGTAGAGCTGCAGAAGCACAGAGCTACGATGCCATGGTCAACTTGGAAATTGCTGTGACTTCTAAAATCTTTCAGAAATTGGGAGTTAACTCTCAAAACATGAGTGTGTGCAGAGTTCCTTTCCTCATCACCTTAAGTGCAGGAAGAATGGCACTTGAGGTATTTGCATTAGCTTTGCCCTGCTAGAGTTTTGTTAGGAAGTGAACGTAAAACTACCTCTAGCCTATAGGTAGTGCTGCTTTTGGACGAACAATGCTCCCAGCTTCATCACATCTCTTGTGTGTTGCATGGTGCCGTTGATTAAAAAAAGCCCTTCTTGGTTGGCAAGAATCGTCTTAGACTAACCAGTAAGCATCTAGACTAACCAGTAAGCATCTAGGCTTATGGCAGCACCCAGTGTGTCCTAAAGATTATAGGAATGTGTTATTGAAGGTGAGTTGTGATGAAGTGGGATAATTATACTAGATTTGCATTGCATTTGTATTTTGGGGGATTCTGAAACTTGATTTGGTAGTCAAAACCTCCTTTTCAGAGGTACAGAAGCTACAAGACTAAGTATGTACTAGTCTATTAGAATACTTAGTTTACCAGATACTTAAGGTAAGGCTTCTACCAATAAATCACTTTAAATTTAATCATCAAAAGCATATTAAAATATTTTCTTAATTTTTGTATTTTCTTGAGATACAGCTTCCTTACAATATGCGGAGTTACCCATCTTACTGTTTTGTATTTTACAGAAGTCAGTGCCAGAAATTGAAGTACTGGAAAGATCTATTTTAGCTCTATTTATGCTTACTGTGGCAGCTGCTCTGGATAAGCTGCATGTAAGTATGTATCTTCCACATCTGCAGGAATGCTAGTTATGGGATGTGTCTTTAGGCCACAATTTTAGAAATAGAGATTGCAGGTTATTAAATTCTTTTTTTAAAATCTTACAAATAGGTGCAGTGTCTCTGGAACATGAAAAATCAATTAACTTGTGATAGTGTTACTAGCTCAGAAATATGCGGAAGAAAGCAATAGTGTGTGTCTGGTTTATTAAATAGATCTTTTGAAATTTCTTTGGAATATTTAGATGCAAGCTTTGATGTTTGTGACTATCCAAGCAAGTGATACTACGGGGAGTGGATTTCTCAACAGGCCCTATTCATTTTTAGGGGAAGCTGTTTTAGTTTATTTAAATACAGTTTTTGAAGATTTAATCCTTATGCGTGTTTGAGATTTTTGGGTCAGTGTTCCTCCTTTAGATATATATATTTACATATGCACACATTAAAAATAAATACATATATTTAAAAAAAAAATGTATGAGGCTTTTGCTTTGAGCAACTTTGTAGATCAGGTTGCCTTAGCAGGTGAGTGCTCTGGGAGAAGCATTCCTTTCAACCGGGAAAAGTATTTTTATTGCTAAAGAAAATAGCTTATTTTGCTATTAACCTTCTGGCTTCTATGGGAGGAAAAGGGTGAAGGGTCAACTAGGGAACTGTTAATGTGGAGAAGTATAATTGCAGAATCGTTAAGAGTTGGAAAGGACCTCTGGAGATCTGCTAGTCCAGCCTTCTCCCCCCTCCCAGCAGTTTTCCCTAGAGCACATTATACAGGATTGCATCCAGATGCCTTTTGAAAATCTCCAGAGAAGGAGACTACACCATCCCTGGGCAGCCTGTTCCAGTGCCTTGTAAAGAAGTTTTTCCTCAGATGGATCTTCCTCTCTTCCAGTTTGTGCCCATTGCCCCTTGTCCTGTCACTGGGCACCACTGTGAAGAGTCCAGCACCATCCTCCTTGCATGCACCTTTTAGATATAGACATTGACGAGGTCTTGTCTCAGTCTTCTTCAGGCTAAATAGTCCCAGGTCTCTCAGCCTTTCCTCGTAAGAGAGATGCTTCAGTCCCCAGTTACCTTTGTAGCCCTCTGCTGCCCTCTCTTCAGTAGTTCCCTGTCTGGCAGCACAGCCCTCTGGTGTGTTAGTCACTCCTCCCAGTTCTGTATCATCAGCAAACTTGCTGAGGGTACACTCTGTCCCCTCGCCTAGGTGATTGATGAATATATTAACTAAGACTTGACCCAGTACAGACCCCTAGGCAACACTGTTGGTTACAGGCCTCCAACTCAACCCTGCACCATTGATCACAACTCTCTGAACCCTGTCACTCAAACAGTTCTCAATCCACCTCAATGTCCACTCATCTAACCCACACTTGCTAGGCTTACTTATGAGGGTGTTATGGGAGACAGAGTTAAAAGCCTTGCTGAAGTCAAGGTAGATGACATTGATCGTTCTCCCTTCCTCTAACCAGCCACTTAGGACATCATAGAAAGAAAGCAGATTGGTCAAGCATGACTTCCCCTTGGTGAATCTATATTGACTTCTCCCAATAACTTTCTTTTTTCTTTTTCCATATGCTTTGAGATTACATCCAGAACACTTTGTTTCATCACTTTTCCAGAGACAGAGGTGAGACTAACTGGTCTGTAGTTTCCTGGATCATCCTTCTGGCTTCCTCCAGTCCTCAGGCACTTCTGTCCTCCACAACCTTTCAAAGATGAAGAGTGGCATAGCGATAATTGCAGTAATAATGCTAGTTTTTATTTCTCACTGGTTTTATTTGGAAGATAGAAGCATTTCCACAAAACTCAAATGTAGTGAAGTAAAATACTGTGATCACAGCAATCTTCCCATCTGCTTTTCTCAAAGTTTGTGTCACAGAACAAAGTGAGGTTACACTAATAAGAAAAGAGAGTAAACATGTATGTCACTTAAACTGATAGAACTTCTAAAGAGAAGGGCTGGCCTTCTGCAAAGGGTTTCTGTCCAGGTTCCATCATGTAAAAGAGGCTCACGCCTGGGAAATTATCTGGGGACAGATGTTTTTGCTGTCACTATTGTGGGTTGGATCAGAACTTAAGGAAAGAAACTCCTGAAATCCCTTGTGCATTGGGGAAAACCAACATTGCTACCCCATTATCTTGGTGTCTCGCACTTGTCATTCAGTGCATCCCTTGGTATAAGAATTTGGAAGATGGTGAAGGAGGCAGCTGAGGCAGGGCCATCTGCACTCCACCTGCCCTGTTGAGACCTGTCTGGTGGGGCATTTTTGCACGTGTATCTGTTCCAGTTTGCGTGATGAAGACAATCCTTGGTTTCTTCAAGGCATTCTCTGGCATGTGCTGGCATTTGTATGCTTCTTGGCATTAAGGGGTGCCAGCTGTGGTTGAGGCTGGTTTACATTGTCATGATATGACAGACTAGAAAGTAGCTGTTCTTTGTCTACCCTGTCATTTACTAGATACAGGAGGAAGGTAGCGGGTGAAAAATGGTGGATGTTGTTGGGTTTTTGGTTTGGTTTATTTTGTTTGTTTTGTTTTAGTTCCAGTTCCTATTCTGGAGGAATATAAAATAGCACAAATATGGGTTCCCATGAGGAGAAAGTTGCGAATAGCTTGGGCTGGACTTGGAATGCTCCATTTTGCTAAAACTGTGTTCTCATGCTCTTTAAATAGCCATGAAATGCTAATAATGTTTCTAATTTTCTGTATGAGGAACTTTCATTAAAATTTTATGAGGGGAAAAAGTGGCTGTTCTATTAAAAACAGAATTGCCCTCCTCTTTTGGTTTTGTTTTGTTTTGCATTAGGTTGTTTGTTTTTTTTTTTTTTTTTTCTATTGCCATTTCCATTTCACCTGGCAAAACAAAAGTTTCTGAATATAACAAAAATGAGAATAACCTGTTGGTCCATAGTAGCTCTGATTTTTATGGTACTGTATGAAAACTGTAGTCAATAGTGTTTGACTTTTGAGCACATCCTCACACATTCTGGAGTTTATCTCCACCAAAAATCACAAGATTATATTAGCTTCATGAGTAGGAGACATGCTCATTAGGTGATTACATTCATCATTTCTCATCAGAATAATTGCCAATGGCAATGGAAAATAATGAGAATAAGAGATTTTGTATCAGTATGTTGTTAGCCCACCTCTTTAGTACAGTGGTGTGTGGGTTTTTTGTTTTATTTATTTATTTTTATTTTATATTTATTTAATTTTTCCATACTCTCCCCTAATGGAATTTTTTGTTCGAGAGTTTTTGTTTTCAGTCACTAAATTGCTGGCCCAGTCCTCAGCATTTTGACTTCTGAAACTACATCTTTGACTTCTGAAAATAAGACAACTGCTGAGGAATAGTTGCTCACAAAAGACTTTGCAAAAGTGGCACAACTTGAATAAAAGAATACCCTGAAAGTTGAAGGAAATATGGGGGTGTATGTTCAGAGGGCTAGTTTAGGAAAAGCCTCCTGCTTCTACACTCAAAAAAGGAGGGAAATATTAAACTCCTCTATTACAGTGTAAGAGAAAGAAGATGGTTTGGCTCTTTTTTGACTAACAGAAGGGAGGAGCAGTGAACACTTGCAAAGCAGCGTTTCTCCCCACGCATCATGAAGGAAGCATCAACAAGGCCATTTTCACAGACAGCTTTTTCTAGAGCCATGGAATGTGCAAATAAACCTGAGATATGAGTGTCCAGCACCACTGCTGCAAGTGCTAACAGTGTGTGCACTCAGGTGCATCCTCTACCTTCTACCTGTAGCCCCAAAAATGCAGTAACAGTTGCCTGTTGAAATAAATGCCTAACTGACAATGTGAGAAGAAACTATTTTTTTTTCTTATAATTGTGTTTAGCTGGACTTTGTGATTTATGCAGAGACACAGCATGGCCCTTGTGGAATGTGCATCTCCAAGAGAGGCTGTGGAAAAAGGAGGATGGAAGTGCCTTTTCTGTTCATGTCTGTTGACGGTATGTCAGCTCTGTACAGAATTTGTCAGACTTCAGAATAAGGTCTCTGAAATAAAAATACCACAGAATATTCTAGTTGTTACCCCCCCCCCCCCCCAGTTAATACCAGGAGCCACAGCCAGAACACGTTTACCCTGGTAGTAAATACTTTGTAGGTTACATGTTACTCACATAGGTATACACATCGTTTTGTGCTATTGCTGTTTGTCAGGGTGTCAAAGAATAACTTTGTTTGCGAGGAGCCGTTCGCATCACTTTGTGGCAGTCGTATCTGACGTGCGACAATAGCCACTTTAAATCATCGCGGCCAAAGCGTCAGACGGGGACGGGTTGGAAGAAAAGCCTTAGTGGTGCTAGTTGGACTCTTTCTCACAAGGAGCCGAAATAGCTCAGTTGGGAGAGCGTTAGACTGAAGATCTAAAGGTCCCTGGTTCGATCCCGGGTTTCGGCAGAAGTGTTTTTTTTTTCTTCCTTACCTTTTTTTCCCCGCTGCCGCCGCCTTGCGAGCACCCGGGGTGTCCAAACCCCTAAAGTTAAGTCGGCGCCGGTGCAGCTCTTGACTCACCGTTCGCGGCTGTTCGTCGACGGTGAAGTGTCTGACGGAGCTGGGAGCATCGCCCGAGTTTCGCTCTGCTGACCCGAGCTGTCTGTAGGTCTGTCACAGGCCAGAATCGTCCTGCTCCCGGGGAAGGGAGCTTTGCTGAGAGGCGGGTGGGCGTCTCGTGCTTGGGCTCCTGACCCTGCTCGTGGGGAGCTCCCGTTTATTGTGGCCGCCGTACGTTTGCTGGGCTGCGTATAACTTCGGTTACTTTGTATGAGTTCGGCTGTTTCATTAAATCCCTTTGAATTTCAACCCGTAAGTCTTTTCTTATCCCGGTCCCTCTTCTTGGCTGGGGACGGATCACTGGGCGATTAGAGTAACCGCTGTTGTTTAGCTGCAGGCTAAACATGGACACTACCCCACCAGGGTTGCACTGCCCCTTTCCTTTCCTTTCCTTTCCTTTCCTTTCCTTTCCTTTCCTTTCCTTTCCTTTCCTTTCCTTTCCTTTCCTTT
>JANIJG010013436.1:0-27140 GCA_024611175.1 Megaceryle torquata | reverse complement strand
CCCGTCAGGTCCCATGGACTTGTGCACTTTCAGGTTCATCAGATGGTCACGAACCTGATCTTCACCTTCAATGGGCAGTTCTTTCATCCAGCCCCTGCCATTATCTTCTGTGACTCTGGGGGTGTGGCTGGAATCCTTGCCAGTGAAGATTGAGGAAAAGATGCCATTGAGAACCTCAGCCTTCTCAGTATCACTTGCCACCAGTTCTCCAGTATCCTTTCTGAGGGGGCCCACACCTTTTTATTGCCATTAATATACCTATAGAAATTCTTGGCATTTCCTTTGATCTCCCTGGCTAGATTTAGTTCTAACTGAGCTTTAGATAACAAAGAAAGATGATAATGAAAGGCGGGGACGAACTGTGAGTACTCTGCATAGAGAAAGTGTGTAGGACATATTTCCTGCTTTGAGGCAGGGCTGGTGTTGCTTTGCCCTAGCTGATACCCTCTCTTCGGTAAGGTTGATGACACTTCAGTGCTGTGCATCAAGACCTTAATGACTAGTACAAGTAACTAGCCAGAAGGAAGTGGCTCATAAGTTGCCTACACCACTTATACTTGTAGAATTAATTTTAAAAGTTATTTCTCTTACTCTTTGTTTGATTTTTTCCCCATCGTATGATAGGCATAGGTAAGCCTCGAATATTTCATGCCACCTACATCTGGAATTTTTAATACGGTGTCAGTTCCATTCCTGATTTGTGGCAATAAATTAGAAAGTAGACGGCAGTGCAAGACAATATGCTTTCCTTTTCCAAGCTAACTGAGCTTCAGGATACTTGGCAGCAAGGACTACAGCATACAGTACCTAGATCTACTCAGGTCTCTTGTGTGACTAGCTGCAAGCCACTTTGCCTCTCCTTGCCTCAGAGTCCCAACTTGTACGGCAGCATAAAACGTTTTACATTTTTCTGGCATTCTTCATCTTTTCTTCATGCCCCAGAGATTTCAAATTCTGACTATCAGTTCAAACCAGTGTTAAAGTCTTTTCACTGACTGAGAACTAACTGTCAGGATTCTTCATTTCATAATTTTTGCAAACTAAGATGAACTCTGAACTCTATCAAATGACTGTAGCTTTTTTTTTTTATTTTTTTTTTATTACTGAAGACCATTTTTTTTAAAGCTAAAGATACACAGCTGTTGGACCTTAAGCAAACATTTAAATGCACTTGCTACTTCTGCATGTGTCTTGAGGTATATCCCAGAGGTAAACTGGATCTTTAACTTAATCTGAATATTTGAGGTAGTTTGGGATTTTGTCATTTTCTGCTGTGCCAGCCCATAACTAGATCTTTGTTAAGCAATGCCTAACAGAGTTGAGGAGAGGAAAGTGAAGGCTAATGCTTATATTAGTTCAGAAACAAAATGAACATGTTTCTTTAAACTGAGCAGACATTAAATGCATCAAGGACTTGTATGCTATTCACTCTAATGTTCTTTTCATCATTCTTCAAACGACCCATTGAGGTTTTCTTTTCTAAAATCTTTGACAAATCTTTCTTTATATCCCTAGTTCTCTTTTGTTATGCTGAGCCACCAAAGGGACTAGGTTCTTAGCAAGACAGAGGCAACATACACAACCAGTACAGTGTGGAAAGCCTCCCTGTGCTGCTGTGTCATTGAATTTGTACAGTCTTAGAACTGCCATAAGTCTAGATTTTTCTCGGGATGTCTCTTGTCTCCTGCTGGAAATTTTGTGCAAGTAGAAAAGAAAGTGTTTGGCTCTTGCCTAGTATTTGCAGACCTGTGTTATGCTGAATTGGTAGCACTAGTTACAGCTAGGCTGCCGAACGCTGCCTCTGCTCAAGTCTGCTATTCAACCCTTGGATCTAGGGTAGAAGTGCAGTGCATTCAGTCCAGTGCATGAACAAGAAGGAATAGAGAAGTGCAGGTGATATCCTACCTAGAAATTTGAGCTCTTGGTAACTTCCCCTTTTTTTTGAAATGGCTTGTTGTTATCGAACTGGAATTGAAAATTTTCTGGGTATTAGTCATTTTATTGCATCTTCACACACACTTGAAGAAGGAAATGCATCTTAGGCTACAATATGTTAAGTGTTCTGCTTTGTCCAGTTAGTGTCACTATCTGTAAAAAACCCAGAAAGCTACATTAACTACCTGAATGTTTTGTGTTGCCCTATCTGGTCTGCAGTAGAAAAAGCAGGTTCATCAGTAGAACATGCTCTGAGTGCACCAGCTAGAAGCAGAGTAGCACTGCATTAACTATTTTCAATGCTTTGTCTGTCTCTTCCCATTAACTTCTTTGGTAATCAAAGCCCAGATGCACTCAAGAAGCTCCTCCAGTAATATAATTTTCAGGAATTGGACATATTTCTGAAGTGTTTAATAATCAGTCCATTTCTAACTTTGTCTTTGGTAATCCCAAGTCATTGGTTGCTTCAGAAAGTTAGGTAGAGCCATTACATCCCAAAATACTAGAAGTATGTTTTTACTCTGTAAGCAGGGGGAGTCATTTCCCTTGTTTCATGTTGCTCCTGTTAAGTTGCTGATGGAGGTGTGGTCCTGAGGAGAGCAGCAGCATCCTCAATTGATACCTGCCCATAATTTGTATCACCAGGATCTGGGCCCAGCCTGTAAAAAGTTCCTGAGCGATCTGTGTTCTCCTGTGTGCGGTATCTATGCAAGTCTGGTTCTCAACAGGGGCCCCAGGGACTGTTACAGAAGTAACAGGGTAGAAGGCACCAGTGATATTTTTTTGCTAGTGTGTCCTCATTTGTCTATCTGCAGCCATCAGGTGTTCAAAAGTGCAGGAGTGATGTGTGACAGTACGTCACTGTCTAATCACACATTCACATTGCCAATACCCATGTGCATCAGGGAGAAGTCTTCCTTTCCATTTCTTCATTTTCTTTTTGCCAGTGCTGAGGCTATCAGGAGCAACACGTCAATATAATCTTCACATCTGAAATATTTTTGATACCAGTGCAACATTACTATTTCAAAAAGAGTTAGAAGGAAAAGGACCTTCTATATCTTAAGCTGATTTATGCTTTCACAAGCCTTATTTCAGTCTTCATTTCTGTTTTCTGAAAAAAAGTACGGTAGCAGCTCACACACGCTGAATGTCACATTGTAGAAGTTTCCGCTTAAGCATTACTCTTCAGAAGCAGATCCCTGGTGTTTCTGTCCCCTCCCACATTTTGATGTCAGGCAGTGCTTATTAGACCCCTTTAAGACCCCTGAGTGCACTAGGTGCCCTGACCAGCCTCACCTGGGACCTCCACCTGCACTCCTGCCCAAGGGCCCTGGGCTCCTTTTAAGCTCTAGTCTAGATGACATCAACAGGCCTTGTGTTTTCCTTTCTTGTAGAATTTAACAGTGCAGTTACATTTAACAACTGCCTTTCATCAAAGAGTGCTAAGAAGAGAACATTAAGAAAATTTCCATCCTTGATGGTATCATTCTGTACTGGTAAGCTGTTGACAGTGTGGTGTGCTGTGCTGTTAAATTTTAGACTCACTAGAAAGGCAGCTTGGGTTATAAACTCCTATATTCTGAAGTTTGCTATGTTTTGGGGTGTTTTTTTTCTGCAGAGGCTTTTCCTCCAAAGAGAAAAGCTGAAAAAGCAGTTCTGAGGAGCAGACGGAGTAAGTTGCAATGCCAGTTGTTGTGCATAAAAAAAAAAAAAAAAAAAGAGAGAGAGAGTAGAAGGTAGGAACCTTGACTGGCATTTCCTGTATGATTTCGAAGGTATAGTGAAAACAGGAGTCTGTGCTCTGCTGCTGGGAGTTTGTTGATTTTTTGCTTCAACCTACTTAGTCAATACCTAGCTCATGCTATTAAGAAAGATGATTTTGAGACCTTCCCAGGTGAATCAAGGATCACTTAAAATTTTTCAGAAATGCTACAATTCTGTTTTGAAGTGGGATAAATGCTGACTGTTTTGATCTTAACAGTTGAGATTTTTAATGCATGGAACCATATCCTGTGTCTACTGTGGTACCACAGACTCGGAGAAAAATGATCATCAGAAAAATCTTTTCTGCACTAAAACTATCATTGATAGAGATGAAATCAAGGTCAAGATACCACAATGTGTGGGAGGAAGCTGGGTGAGAATTAGCAACTTCATCTAAGGCTTTGTATCTCAGCTCGCTTCCAAGTTGTCTTTCTTACTCTGTCTCTTAGTGACTGTGAAAGAGCCATGAGAAATTGTACCATATATATAGCTTTCCCCATTATGTGAAATCTCAGGATCTTTTTGAAGTTAAGTTCAAATAGATTCAAGCTGATTCAGAAAAGAGGTCATTTAAGAATTCTTTACTGTTTCAAGTGGTTCACTTAATTTCACATGCTCTGTAAGGAGGTGAGAGATTGCTCCTGCTGGAATCTCTGGGCAGGCTGCATAAGACTCGGTTTCCTGAAGGAAGTTCAGGCATGGTCAAGATAGGATTATTCTGTGTGAATAAGTTGTGCATAACTTGAAGGTAGCGGCAGGTGCTCTCCTCCCTTCTTTTCTCTCCCCTCCCACCTTCACTTTCTGTCATGTTCTTTCATGTCCTTGGAAAGACAGAAAAATGCCATTGATATTTGTAAGATACAAATTCCACTGTCTCTAGGAGGCTGGGTTTTTATATTGGCATGTAGGTAATTTGTTTGTTACACCCTGATCCTGTTCCTCTGTGAAGTAAGATCTCTTTGTCCTCAGTCGATCGGCCTTCAGGTTCCCATATATTCCTGGGTCAGGTGTGATAAATGTGTACTGATGTTTTCTTGGTGGTCATGTGAAGGCCTCTGCCATTCAGAAAATCAGTCTGTGACCCAAACCCTAGAACAAAATTTTGGGCTGTCCCTGTTTTGTTGTCAACCACTCTGTCATTAAATAATTCTTTGGGGAGCATGCTGCTTGTTAGAGGGTAGGGTTTTATAAACTTGATACAGTCTTGTCAACTTTAGAAGCAGGGTGTCACATTTCTTTCTTTCACACTTGGCTGCACAGTCTGCTGTGGATATTCTGAGCTTCTCTTTAACTTATTCTGGCTGTGATTTTGGTTTTCTTTGTTTCTTTCCTTGGTCTAGGCTAGCTAGAATTTTGGCATAGCTTGTTTCCTTAAATAAAGCCCTTAAGTCAGTAGCAGAAAGAGGTGATGATGTGCAAAACAGGTGCCATACCTGGTGAATTCAACCTCTTTCTGTCTCAAAGTATAACTTTCTTCATTGCTTATTGCTGCAAGATGATGCAGATAGCCTTTAGATTCTTCTGTTGGGATGCCCTCCTGAGCTGGATGCTCTCTCCCTCGCCTCTGATGCAGTTGAGGCAGAAAAACCTTACTCTAGAGCAAAAAGCCAAGCAGTAGCTACAGCACCAAAACAGAGTGGCTTGTACAGGATGGACTGGATTGCAGGATTTTTTTCAATAATGTCTTTGCTCCAGCACACTGAGCATTTTTATCCTCACTCTGACATTTAACTGATACTTTTAGAAGATGAAATGAAAGCACTTGAGAAGTGGATGTGTCAAAACCTTCAGCAGTGTTATCCCAGAGAAGAGAAAGTGTGTTTTCTTATGTTTGTTATATGTAGTGGTGACCTCTCTGGAGTTTGAGTAAAAAGGAGCTATTAAAGGAACTCAGCAGAAAGGAGAACCCTCCGCATAAGCGGTGTTTATCTTTCTATCACTCTATGTGCTTTGTAACCTTGTGGGATCCCCAGTGCATTTTCTGGTGAGTTCACTGATGATAGCTCTCTGGACTGGGGGCTTGGCACAGCCAGATGCACTGAAGCTGTCCTGTTAGCATAGACAGAGCTGCAAGCCAGAAATTGGGCTGGTGTTTCACATTAAGCCCAGAGTGAGGTTCAGGAGTGGACCTTACTAGGAGTGTTTTCAAGATAGGCTCTAACTCCAGCAAGACCCCAGCCTGAAGATCAAGACAACATTCTCTATGTGTGCTTGGAAAGAAGTGCAAGAATAGTCAGTGTCCATTAATTTAGATGTCTCTGAATTGCTAGACAGGTATGTACCTTTTTGTGCACCCTTTTTAAAGGCTGACATTACTTTTTCTTTTTTTTTTCCCCTCCTATTTTGTCTTGTTTATTGCATAACTCCAATAGAAAGGAATTCCTGAGGCATGAATGCTGAAGAGGAAGGAAAGAATAAGTGGTTCCAAGTTAAATTTTCATGTATTTATGCCTTATTATGGCCTGACAGTCAGAAATAATATTCTTTTCCTTTTATCCTGATTTTCTCTTTTGACTGTGTATTAAAAAACCACCAGCAGTAACAAAGTGTAAAAGATTGAATTAAATCCTAGTTAGAATGACTTCACCTTAAATAGTGGAATATCTTAGATCTCTTTCTCTTCCTTTTTTCTTTCTCTCTGTCTAGTCTACAGAGACTTGGCAGTCTCAGATACCCTTGGGTGTTCAAAGGTAGATCAGTCTGCGGCAGGGCTGCCTTTGATGTTTTCACCTACAAAAATGTCACATCACAACCTGCTCTGTTATTTCACGTTGGATGTGAAAGATTCACTAAAAGGTTAATTTCAAGTCTTGTTGAATTTTATACCATTAAAGTCAATGCCTTTTCAAGGATGCACCTAGAATCGTTTTAGGAGAGAAGAGGCTGGTTCTGTGTTTCCGCTGCAGCTGCACAAGCTCCTGATAACCGTGTGCATAGGGTGCTTATGGGCACATGACCCCTCCATGCAGAAGTGTTTCACCCACAGCTCCCTGTGGAGAAAGAAGATCAGGAATTGCTACAGATCCTTCAACTAGCAGTACATCTGTCAACAATACCTTTACCCATTTGTGTGTGAGGCCCTAATTTGGTCTGTGTTGTCTTGTCAGAGAAAATCTAAAGGGAGAGAAACACTTCTATGCAAATCTTTTGTGGGAGGTTTTTGTAAGGGTAAGGATAATTCTGAATTATCTGTTCTGATTTCTGGGTTTTAGGAATGATTTGTAGAGTGATTACCAATGCCTCGGTAGAATATTTTTGAAGCTTTTGTTTTGTTTTTTTCTTGGTTCTTCCCCTCCTTTCAAAACTTGCATTTTGAAGAAATGCTGTGTCTTTGCATTAAGGAGGGGCTTTTATTTCCTTGGAAGCTATAGATTTTACTGGGGAAGGTTAAATGTACTGGATTTCAAACATTTGAAAAATAAATGAGATTTTCTAAAAGATTCTTCAAGCTGGAGAAAAATACTTGTTTATCAGTCATACCACAAATAATGCATTTGAAAGATTTCTGAATGGACAAATGCTGGAGGAATAGGACATGGGTTAGATTTTAAATTGTTATGGGTTGTTTGTGTGTTTTGTTGGGGTTTTTTTGGTGGTTTGTTTGTTTGTTTGTTTTTAACCAAACAATTGCCAAGCAAGTAATTATATTTTCTGTTTTCTCTTAGTAGAATTATAGAATAGTTCAGTTTAGAAGGAACATCTAGTCCAACTCCCCCTGTAATGAGACTGGACATGGTCAACTGGAGCAGGTTGCTCAGAGCCCCATCCAACCTGACCTGGAATGTTTCTGGGGATGGGGCATCTGCCCACCTCTCTGGGCAACCTGACCACAGTATTTCACCACCCTTATTGTTAAAAGTGTCTTTCTTTTATCTAGTCTAAATCTCTCCTCTTTTAGTTTAAAACCATCACCCCTGCCACAGCAGGCCCTGCTAAAAGACTGTCCCCATCTTTCTTAGAGGCCACCTTTAAGTAGTGAAAGGCCTGCTTGGAGCCTTCTCTTCTGCAGGCTGAACTGCCCCAATTCTCTCATCCTTTCCTCTCAGGAGAGGTGTTCCAGCCCTCTCATTGTTTATGTGCCCCTCCCCTGGACCTGTTCCAACAGGTCCGTGTCTTTTTGTGTGCTTAGGACTCCAGAGCTGGACACAGTACTGCACAGGGAGTGTCACCAGAGCAGAGTAGAGGGGCAGTTACCTCCATGAAATCTTCAGATTCAGCGAGGGCAGTTAGAAGAGAAGGCAACGTTCCCCTCCCTGCTCTTCTAGCATAACTTGGATATTTCATTTAATTGGTTACTGAGCTTGATGCCCTCCACCCCCCTGCTGTAATCATTCTTCCAAGTGAGCAGCGAGAAGCCAGGTAACTCACTCTAGTGTCCTTGCATTTGTGGTGTCGTAGTGGCTAGGATTATATGCTTTGTCAAGCTGTGTTCTTAAGGATGTGCTACATTTCCTACTGTTTTAACACAGGAAATGTCTCTGTCACCAGGCAGCTCTGCTTTTCTGTGCATCCCCTAACTGTGTGTGAACTGAAGGTGCAGCTGGAGAGCACTTCGTATCTAATTGGTGTGTGAAAGCTGAGGGCAGAAAGAACAATTAGAAAGTCGTGGTCAACTTCAAGAAGGGCCGTAATTGAGGCAGAACTGCAATTAAAAATCAGATTGCTATTGAGCTGAAATGAAAAGGATGTTTGGAAGAAAGCTCTAAACAGCAGAATAGCTTAGTTCTCCAAAGTTCCACTTTCTGCTGTGAGGTTTCCCAAGTCCCTGGGAGGAGTGGAGATGTAGGGAGGGACCCAAGTGCCTCAGGCATACCTGACATGGAGCTTAGCTTTCCAAGCTACTTGGCATTTTTAAGAAATGTCTGTGGGTTACTGTGGCGAAGTTCGGCTTGTTACAGGATGACAGTGATTTTGGTTGTCTCCCCCTCAGTCAGTCTACTGGTAGCAGTGGAACAAGGACTCATTGCTCCATTCAGCTGTCTGGTTTTGTCTTCTCGTACCAGAGAATGAAGCACTAGAGGTACGAGGCATACTCTTGAGTGCTATTTTAAATCCACATAGTCAAGAGGTTGAACTAAGGAGTTCATTTTACTGTTCAAACTGTAACAGTTGCTGTGTACACTAAGTGATAATGAGGCCATTTAAAAATCCTTTCCTTGACACTTATAATAATTGGATGTAGGTTTTGTAAGAATCTATTAAAATGTGTATCACAGCACCTCACTGCCTTTTAATCTTTGGCCAGGGGGTAATAAACTCTGGTGAGTTCCAATCCTTAAGTCATGGTCCAGCCTGCCACTTTTATTGTGGCTTATGTGGTAGTGGCAGATATTCATCATTGTCTGCACACTAGTTGTGCCAATAATAAACTTAGATCATAGCTGTGTAAACAGAAAGGGGGTGTGTGTATGTGCATGTGTGAGACGAGCCTCTGTATTAGAACAACTTGCAAGTTGCTCAGGAAAGCCCTTACCTAAGAAGCAGCAATGTGCTGACAACAGGGAGCTGAAGTCCTGTTGACCTGGTGCTGGTAGGAGCTGCAGGAGGTTTCCAGAATGTACCAAGAGTAAAAAATCAGACAAAGAGCATATCAAGAACAGTGCTGAGCAACAGGAAAGCAAGAAGTGCCTGATGTGATGCCTTTCTATCCAGAAAGAGATTTTATTCTTGGTTTATTTTTCTGCCCCCATTACCTTCATGTCAGAGATCAATCTATCTTGTCACTTTGCTAGCAGAGTTTTTGTGCTGCTGGAAAAAACTAGGAACTACCAAATCAAAATTGTTAGCTGGGAAACAGGTGGACAGCCTGTGCAGAGAGTGGCCTAGCTAATAGATGCGATAGCACTGGAATACGTCAATTAATTATAGACTGTAAGTGATTGCCAGCTCTATTTCTTCAGAATATTAGTCTCCTTCTTAGAAACTTTCACCTCTTGCTTGAACTATGGAAAAGAGTGCTTTGGACAGTACTTGGGTTTCTGTTGCCATGGCATTGTGGGTCCTGTGCTGAAGAACTACTTACTGCATTCCTACCACAGCCGGAGTGATTTGTGATTTAGACATGCAATTAGAGAGTTTGTCAGGTTTTGTGTTAGTATTTTCCATGTGCGTTTCCTAATAGGGTTACTGTGCTACATTTTCTTGTAAGCTCATTTAGGATCTTTTTGGACAAAAGGAGCTACTGAATTTTCTGAACAAAGGTGATGGTTTTGCTATGTGCTATCCTCCAACCCAGAGGACTTTTTTGTTTTTTTATTCATATCAAGTAGCTACCTCTTGTGTAAGGCAGAAACTCTGCAGCACGGAAGGAGAATAAACCAAGTCATAAGTCGTCGATGGGATAATACCTTCTAAAGTAGCTGGTGATACTGCCCTGATGATGTCAGCTTGATCCTCCCTTCCCCCCGCTTCAGTTTCTGTGAAGCTCCAAGGCTATTTCTGTGGCTGCAAGGGGACTGCCACCTAGTTTATTTACCTTTCTGCTGCTTGCCGTTTCGTTTAGTGAATGATACGAACGTCCGCGTAGCAAGTCAAGGAATGCTTCTGAGTGTAGACTTCTGTTGAGGCCGAGCTATTCAGGCATTTCCTCCGCTTCTCTTTCCTTCCTCCTGCTCTGGGCTGAGAACAGTACATTACAAATATCACTAGGTGGCATAGCCACCCTGGTGTACTACCCAGGTTAAACCACATTTATAGCAACTGAGGATTTGATTATAGTTTGAAGTAATTCCCGTCTGAAAGACACAATGTCCTGGTCTTTTATAGAACAATCTTAACACTTCATCACTGGACTCAATCATAAGACAGAAGGCAGATACATGTCTGCACTCAGGCTTATGGTAGTTAGAGCTGTCCTGAGAAACCTGGCCTGCCTTTTGTTAAGGCAGTACAGGCAAAAAAAAAATGAAGAATTTGCATACTGGGGGGGAAGGGGAGTTTGAAATGACGCTTCCAAAATTTCTTGAAATGTTGTTTTACCAGATGTATACCTTAAACTTCTTGTTAAGTTACACAGTTCCTGTGAAGGCCTGTTTCAGCCTTTTGGAATTTATTCCAGGAAATCCAGTCAAATTCCAAATTTAAATAAAGCACTGCATTTATAGTAGATGCTCATGTTCTAAACACATGCTTAAATGTTTTCACTAGAGAAATGAAGAACAGTGATAAAAAAATTGTGCTTGAAGTTCAGTATCAGTTAAGTGTATCATTGAGGTGGGACTTCTCTGAGTATTTATAAATTGAGTTCTCTCAACTAGTTTTAAAAGGTATATGATGGTTTCTGCATTCATTTCTCATTTGGTAGAAATCAGTGTAGGATATACTGTATGAGAGAGGGAAATGTGCTATGTCAACTTTACTTTGAATTTATTTTTTTTAAATTAGATTGTCTTTTGGTCCTGAGGACTCAAAAAATTCCCAGCAACTGATGAGTGTCTGTTTTAAAAGTGAATTCATTGAACTGTGATGTGTCAATTTGCTTCTCTAAACCAATGTGAGTTTTCAGTTACACTGATTTGTCAGCAGTGATTTTATTTGGAGTGGTAGGGATGTACCTAAGAATGGAATGTGGGTTGGAATTTACAATAAGGGGTTATGCTTTAAAAGAAAATACCTAGGTATGTTGTGCTCGGGTTGTATTCATACTTGGCTGCTCCAGTTAGGTGTGTTGGAGTGTGGTGACAGTCACTGAAAAGATTGCTGCTGTTTGAAAATAAAACATGGCTTCAACTTCATTTGTAAGGAAAGATGCTATGAAAGAATGTGGTGGTATTTTTGTTATTAATCATAGAAACATGATGATCCTAGAGGATCCTTTCCAGCCATAAAGTCCAACCTTTAATATAGCTTGAAACCCAAGCAAAATAAGTCTCTTCTAGGATCCTTCACCAAAACACTCCTAGAAAATCAGAATAGTTTAGTAAAATAGATCTCAGAGCTGTGAATTAAACACAAGGGATTGGGGACGTCTTGACTACAAGAGGGAATGAGTTTGTTTGTTTGTTTGTTTGTTTGTTTTCCAAGGGCCTCCTTGGAATAAATATATTTATTTCCACTGGGGGGGAGGAAGTCTTCATTGTAACAGGAACATTTGTGCTAAGACAGTGGATAGTGGTGGTGATTAATAGAGTTTGGGAGTCCAGTGTGTACATACTCAGAGTATACCATTCTTCACGTGTAGATCGTGTGGAATTAGTTAAGATAAACACATTTACATTTGCTCCGGGTTCAGTCCTGTCCCTGGCTCTATGCTAAAAAGTGCAAGAAAGCAGCAGGATAATCTTGGGTCCTTGCTTAAAATAATGCTATAGGCTTCCCACACGGGAAAGAGAGAGTTGTTGAAGGGGATTTTTATGGCTCACTGAGACTGACGTCAGGCTCACCCACAGCCTAGGACTAGAGAAATTCTGAAGCCATGCAGATGAGCAGTTCCTTCCTCTTGGGCAGAATAATCACAAGCATGTTTGGCTCCCTGGCTGTGCTGCGCTGGAGACTTTTATGGGCAGAAAAGGAGCTTTTTTAGAATCATTATGTGAAAAATAAAAGCATCTGTAGTGGAAAAATTATCTCTTCCTGGTGCATGTCCCTTGTTTATATTTGTGGTTTGGTGTGTGTTTGTGTGTGGGTGTTTGGTGTGACTGTTGTTGTTGCTGTGTTGTTTTGTTTTCTTGTTGACATATCTTGAAAGGGATGCTTTTCTGTGATCTGTCCGTTTCCCTCTTACACCTTCTGGCCTGATTTTAATCCTAGATAGGTACTTCTGTATGTGCATGTACCTATGTTGGTCTGTACTAATCCTCTCTGCTGATGTTCTTTATATTTCTTTGCTTTGTTTCCTCTCTTGATTAGATACACAAAGCATTTTGGTCAAAAGCATGGTCAGTAAGAAAATGTAGATGAAATCTCTGGGGTGGGTGTGTGGTTTTTGTGTGTGTGGTGGTTTGTTGGTTTTTTTTTTTTTTTTTGGTTGGTTTGTTTTGTTGTTTTTTTGGGTTTTTTTTAAATTCCATGCCCATTAAAGCACTGAAAGATTTACAGTTCCAGAGGTGCTTGCTCTAAAGTGTTCTTGAAATGAGAAGTTGGGAGGAAACGGACTCAGGAGAATATATTTTCTGGATCTTAGTAGACAACCTTAAGTTAAACCCCTCTTAACATTAATCCTACTGGAAAGAGAAGTGTAAGAGAAGTGTTTCCTTTAGAAATGCTGGTTTCATCTTGACAGTGAATGTGATGTGAAGAAGACAGGCAACACTGAGCCCAGCCAGACATCCTCTCTTTTATTGGTGTAGCGTGGAGGAGGTGAGGACAACACTGAGGGCAAGCTTTCTTCTATTCCTTCTTGCAGTGGAGAGGTCAGGTTTAGGTATACCATCTGCTTCTTTTTGCATTAAAAGTTTCCATGTAGCACATAGCAAAACCCAGCTATGAGGAATTCTTAAGAGTGAAAAATTTGCATGGGTGGTGCCAGGAATTGTTCTCACTTGGAATGCAAAATTGCTCACACAAGCAGCTTCATAAATTCAGTGTTAGTACCTGTACCGAATTCGGTTGTTCTTGCTTTGACTTCCCTGAGGTTTAAGTTAAGCTAAATCTGATTCATATGGGAAGGACACCAACTAACTGTCATAGCAATCACCTCTCCATGTACCCTTCCAGATTCTACTTTTTACAAAAGTTTTCAACAGCTGAGTCCATGAGGACTTCTTAAGTCTTATAGTTTGGAGCTGTGAGGTGGATTTTACCTTTACTTTTTTTCTTTGCATTTGTATGAGTATTGCTACCACTGTCTTGGTCTTCCAAAATCAATTATCTTGATGGTGTTGTGCAGTCCCTATAAAAATACCAGTTTTGAGCAAAACCAGTAGAAGTTGAACCGGTTACAGTTTGATTGATGTGAAGCCCTTCTCTAGGGTATCTTTAAAACTATTCAGGCAAAATCCCCTTTAATAGAAACAACACCCTAGGGCCCTGAAAAGAGAAGTTCTTTCAGGAGGAATTCCTGAAGCTGGCTATAGAAGGGTAACGTGTAGCAGTCCAGGCACTGGAAGAAAAGCTACAGCAAGAGCTGATTCTAGCACCCATTATGGAAGGCTATCATTATGCCTTCCCAGCCCCTGAAAGATCCTGTGGCTGCGTCTACACATTGTTGTGTCAGAAGAACAAGTTCTGGGTAATAGGTGCTTTGAGATTGCTGCTAACACCTTTTTTTTTTTTTTTTTTGACCCTTTTTATGAACTATAGCAAAAATTTGAAGCTTCTGTTGTCCACAGCATGCTTGATTTTTGCGAGGAACAGTCTTTAAATGGTCAACTCAGAAGCTTAAAAATAAAGGAACACTTTCAGGTTTTTTTTGTTGTGGTGTTGTTTTTTTTGGGTGGTTGTGTTGTTTGTTTTTTTTTTGTTATGCTGTAGAATGGTTGCCCACTCTTTAAAATTGGTTCAGAATGGCAGGAGTGCTCTTGATGACAGCAGCATTACAGAGTAGAATTTAGATCATGAGTTTGCAACCTATTTGTCCATGTGAAAAATCATTAATTTACTTGTATATGCACATTAAGTCAGTAAGGATTTCTGCATCTAAGTGGTAATGAATTAAAAGCCAAAGAACCAATGGACAACTTCATTTGTTAGTCAGCTGCTGGTTTTGTTCTATCTTTTCTTGGTGGTTTCAAGTCTCTGTGTTGCAGCTACATTGTTTGTTGCGTGAGGGTAATAATGCTCGCCCATCCCTATAATATGTTTCAAGACATCATCTGAAAAAGTGCATTTATAAACATATAAAGTTTTTTAAAAGCCCGCCCTAGTAAGCAAAGATCCTGAGTAAAAGTGAAATAAGAAAATTGAAAGTAAATTTTGAGATTCATCCCAGAGAGGAAATGGTGAGTGTTTTAAAAGAGGTTTGTTTTTAAGATAGTATAAGGGGAAAAGTTAAACTAACAGTTACTTGAGCAGGAGCTGGGAGTGACCTGTAACATGTCCCAGTGTTGAAGTCAGTTTGGTGAAAACCATTCTGACACACAGTCCTTCCTCTTCTCCTTCCCTCCCCAAGTTCTTACTAGCATTTGAACTAGGAGGAAGACCTCTGTGGCTGAAGACCTTCAGGAGAAGTATGCAACCAAAACTCTAAAAGAAATTACAGAGAAAGCAAAAACCAGCAGCTTCTTGCAAGGAAGTAAGAGTGTTTAGCCTAGATGAGGCAGACTGTCAGGTCCAGGTTAAAATGCTTGATAAGATGTAGAATAAAATAACGGAGCTTGGGGCTTTTGCAAGCTATTGACAGAATGCTCATTGATGAGATGTAACTGGAATTTCACTTACAATATGTTATGGTTTAGAGGTTCCATCAATTCTAGTAATTTACTACCTTTTTAGGAATTTCTTTCGCCCTATTTGGGGTTGTTTTTTTTTTTTTAGCTTTTTTCTCTCCTACTGTAACCAATTCTGAGCAGGTGTGGGGAAAACAGCAGTACAGTGTATGTACACCTGTATGGCTTCAGGTGGCTGAGCTGACAGGGACTGTGTTTTCTGGCTTGTGAAAAAACGGTCAGTATTAAGAGATAGCTTGTACAGAAGACTATATGTTGATGATGCCATGGGTAGATACAGGTTTTAGACACAGGCCTTTTTAACATTCTGATATCTAGGTTAAAGTGACGTGAGATGCCACATTATCATGTCACTATTTGCAGTGGGAGGTACAAGCATGTTGTTTGTCTATAGCGATCTATATAAAGAGGAAACAGGAATGGCTTCAAAGGGGAGATGAGGAATTTGTGGTGCTATGTCCATAAGCAGAGAGAGTAGGATGGATGGAGATGGCGATAAGAAATTTGTAGAGCTGGTGGCTAAATTCATGTTGTGCATGAAATAAGACATGTGTAAGCCCTTGGAAAGATGAGAGATTTCTTTCAAAAGAATATGAACAAATGTTGAAGAAGGAAAAAGTGTGAGTAAAAACTCCGCTAGGGAGCTAAAGGAAGGGGATTACTCAAAGAAAAGGAGCTCCCTTGGCTACACTGAAGATGGGCGATAGATTGAGGAGAGTAACTGTAAAGGATTGATCCTGAATTATGGGTCACAGTCTGTGCTGCTACCAGCCATGATCTATGTGAGACAGAGAGAATTATTTTTACAGTTCCTGTACTGCCTGTGGACAAGAGTTCATGGCAGTAAAACATCTGTGAGCTTAGAGAGGACATTAAGGTGATGGTGGTGAGTTAGGTCAGTATTTCTGATGTGGAAAGATTTAAGGCTTGACTTGTCTTGAAACAGTCAAAAGAGACGAGGTGAAGGAGTAGAAGTAGGCAGGAAGGAAAGACAGTGGGCACTGGAGAAAGTGATGAAGTATTGCCACAGGGAAAACAGATGTATTGGAGGAAGAAAAAAAGTTCAGCATTATCTTTGGTAGAAAATGAGGGTGATGTTATGGATGTGTCAAACTGAAAGGAAGGGAAAGATTGTTGCATTTGCCAGTGTTCTTTGAACAAATCATTAAAACCCTGTGAAGAAAAGTAATGGAGGTGGACAGATAAGAGTCAAATGCTCTTAAAGGACAGCCGTGGTTGTGATGCAGGATTCAGTAAAATCAGAGAATTGTTGTTCAGGGAAGCTTGCCAAACAGATGGAGTGTTTCTATGGGAAGAGGTCAGTTTCAGTCTTTTATCATTCTGTCTGCATTACAGTAGCAGAAGGACATGGCATGGTGTGAAAGAGAGGGTGAGCCAGATTTGAGACTGAATCACCTCTGACTTTTCTAGTCCTGCTTTGCAGTGACTCAGGGATATCAGTAAAAGGTAAGGAATGACAAGAAAGGGAGGTCTGAGGTCCTCTAGTGCTGCTAGAGCATCTACTCATTTACTTGTCACTATGAAAAAATTATCATTATTATGTGAGATGAAGATGCAAATGCACCTAAAGAACCTTTTGTTCATGAAAAGAAAAACAAACCCCAAACAAACAATCCCACCACCAAGAAAAAAAACCCGCAACAACAACAAAAAAAACCCAGCCTTTAAACTGAAACTGTGGGTTATCAGTGGTGGAGAGGTTGCTGTGTTACTTGCATAGCGTGAGGAAAAGGAGGATTTCTGTGAGTAGTTAAAACCTTTCCAGCTGCTCTAGCAGCTCCTGGTTCCTACAGAGTGCTTGAACATATGTATAATTTTTGAAGCTTAAAGGCTATGGTAGTTGGCCAGAAGGCTGGTCTCTGTAGGTATTAAATGTTGCTGCAGATTTACCCCACTTTGTCTGTGATGCGCATAGCCACAAATGTGAATTCCGCATCTCCTCAGAGCCTGGAGGTCATAGCAAGAGACTTGGTAGAGAAATTGTTTCTAAATGTCAAAATAGTCTCTCTTTACCTGATAGTTCCACAGAGGCTGTGTGGTGGAAGTGTGGCTGGTGGAGTCAAGGACCAACTGGCTACTAATGGCTGATGACAGCAATGACCGAAAGTAACAGTTTTGTCCTCACTAGGATTGCACTCAAGTACTTGCTGGAGCAAGAAGTTGTCACTGTTGGGTGCTGTGGTCAGTTTGTGCTTCCTGGGCTGCTCTTGAGATTGCACCAACAATCCAAGTTGAAAAATACAGCTGTTGTTTCTAAAATAATTCTTGCTTTCCATGGGTAGGTAAGTTTAGTCAAGCTTGGCTTGTAATTACAAGCTGCATTGTAATGAATAAGGAAAGGTGTAACAAACGCAAAAGGAAGTTTCATGTTATTCTGGTATAGCTGGCTATGTGCTAATTGATATGAAGTGCTCAGAACAAATAAGGGGTTTTTTTATATATGCCTAAAATATCAGTCAGTTGATGCAGAAAATATGGTAAGTACCAAACTAAGAAATCTGATTACAGTAAATAATTCTTTCCCCACCAGAAGAGGACTAAGAGGGTTTATGAGCTGAACAGAGGTGCTCCTGAAATACTTTGTGAAAAGGACCTCATCTGCTTGTCTTTTAGTTCCCCAGATGAGCTCTTTGGACTGAAAGTAGAAGCAACCTAAGAGCGTAACAAATTTGCTCTTATGGTTGGGCTCTTAATGGGATGTTTCTTACAGAGGTCACTAGGTTGCCTTGCCTAAGTGGTTTATTTTCCCTGACAGCATAGCAAGTAGCCTGTCGTAGGCAATAACACAATGAAATTCACTTTATTTGCCATTTTGGACACTTAACTCACTGACTGCATTGCAGCTGGTTTAAACTTAGCTACAAAAGCAAAAGGCCTTTGAGTGGCACATGAGTAAAGAAGCCCTCGAAAAGCTGAAAGAAATGTGAGTAAGATTGGCGAGACACCAAGTCTTCATAAAACTTGTAGCCCTGATTTTTATCCCTGTTCAGTGTTCACTTTTCTGCTTAGGAATGGGTACAGTAAGCAAGCGCTCCTCCTTCACTGCCAAACAACCCCTGTCGTTGGCTTCTCGATACGCTTGCTAGAGTCTAGGTCCTCTAGCTATTGGTGTAGCTCTGCTTGATTGCAGCACTGATTTACAGTCCATAAAGATTTGAGTTGGAGCTGGTTGCATTTACCTTTAAAATCCATGCAGAGTTCTAGTTTGAATCTCAGCTTTGGCGTGAAGCTTGAGGTTTAGCATCTGGATATGAATTTACATTTTATGAATATTTGCTATTGCAGTGAGTCAAACAAAAGCCTAAATGGAGGGGACAACCAGCTCATTTAGGTTAAAAACCTGGATTGGAGACCATCCTTCCCCCCTACCATCCCCACACACCCCCCTCATGCTCCAACACCCTCTCCCCCCAACTTCCTGATAGCCCATTACCATTTAGTTGTCATTTACTGCTCCCTGGGTCTGTTGGTTTCTCAGCTTAGAAACAGCTGCCATGTGATGTGAATGATATTTTAAAGTCCTGTGTTTGAGTTCTTGTGATAGCAATGTGCAGAGAATTGGCAAGCTCTTGGAAACAAAATGGCATGCTTTATTTTGTCACTAGAAGTATGTTCAATCTGTTATTTGATTCTCTGTAGCATTTTGATTAAGAGCTCCAGTGAATTTATGTGAAAAGTGAAAATCCTCTTTATTCTTTCTCTCCAAGAAAATGAGACACACAACATTGTCAAAATATTTGCCTGATCTTGCAGATTTGGATACTTGTTGTAGGTCTTCTGACAGACCAAAAACAATGGTCATTAAATGAGGAGCAGATGCAATAAGCATGCAGGCAAACTTACTAGGGTAGACTGAGGGGGAAGGGGGGAATCTGCCAGCAGTACTCACTGAGCACTGGAGAATAAAGAAAAATGAATTTTTTCCTTGCTGTTGTACCCCATAAATAATAATTTTCCTTTAGTAATCTAGGCATTGTGCTTTTTTACATTGCTGTTTCATATATTCTAGTGCAATATTGACCTCAAATCTGGATGCTCCTTTTGGCTTACTTGAATTTATTCCTTGCCAGGAAAGGGAAATGCCAAAGAAGTGTTTTAGTTTGAGTTTTGTTTGGTTTGTTTTGTTTTCTGTTTGGTTGGTTGTTGGTGTTTTTGTTTGGTTTTGTTTTTTGTAGGGCTTTTTTGTGTGTGTATGTGGGTTTTGTTTGTTTTGAGGTGTTATGTTGTTTTGTGTGTGTGGAGTTTGGGGTGTTTTGTGAGTGTGGTGTGGGTTTTTTTTCTTCTGGCTTTACTCAATGCAGCACTGTTATTTTAGGACTGGAAGAATCTGGGTATGCTAAATTATGTTCACAGTTTTGAATGATTGGAAAGACAGAAACTGCTCAAAACAAAACTTTGAGTGTGACCTTGGGAGCTGTTAAATTTTGTATCAAGACGTGGAATACTCTTCTTCAGCAGGTATCTAGTAAAGGTCTGTTTTGTGGTTGCAGGGCTGCTGTGTGCACTCATCAGGACATTGGTCCAAAATCTGCCTTAATTTACAGATACAATTAGAGCTTTCCAGATTTACTGTTGCTCTAGCTATTTACTCAAACCATGAGGATGAAAGATCTGCCTTTAAGAAAGAGAACTGAATTATTATTCAGGATCTTCTTTCAGTGATCTCTGTATATTCAAGCTCATCTATTGGATTGCTGTTAGTGTTCATGTTTTCTTATGTGCCCTTAAGTTATCTCTAAGTTATAGGTATTAGCTGGTGTGTGATAATTCTTGATCCTGGAGTTAAAATCAAATGCTGGCAGTATGGTTGTGAAATGCTTTGCAATCTGACTTCCGTGTCTCACTGCTGTCTTCTCTGCTAGGATTGTGCATAAAAGTGTGTGCACACAGACGTGTGTAAGCAAGTATTTCTTCAGCAAGAACATAAAGAAAACCCAGAGTTTGGCATATGGAGAAAAGTGCACAATAAGGATAGGGGTATCAATGCCAAAACTAATTATTGCTTGGAAAATAAAAGTAATAGACTGCCAAAGGTAAAGGAGTAATGAAATATTTTGTGTTAAGGAAGTTCCCCATGTCTAGAGGAAAGACACTACAGTGCGATGCCTGCAGATCAGCCCAGACTGACTTGGTTTGCCAAAAACCTGCTCTGGGTCGGAGGTCTCCCAGTTCTACAGCAGGGTGCAGTAACTCAGATCAGACAGCTGTAAGACTGGCTTGTCCTGCAGTCAAGTACAGCTGCTTATAGAAAAGGTATCATGTTAGGCAATGCCGCTGCTTGAATTTTATTTTCTCACACCTCAGGGGCGGGGGGGAGGTGTTGGATTGCTATGTCCTCATAGCAGACAGTGCCGTAATAGGCAGTGGTTTTCTTAACAGTGTTTTGCCTTGATTTCAAAGGCATGGAGCTCTTTGCAGGAATGCAATATTGTTAGCTCCAGATTTATACAGCGCTGACTGTATTAGATGCTTCTGTTGTATATTCACACTTTCAGTATTGCCAAGCTTTAGATACAGAATAGCTAGTATAGTTTGCCACTGTATTTGCCTTTTCAGTGTTGCTATAGTATTTGCTTTAGATTCTTTTCAGTTTCTTATTTTTGTTAGTTTATAAAGTGTTACGCGTGATATGATCGTAGAGACCATTGTTTGGATTCTACAGTTAGATATCTATTTCCTTAATAACTTTTAAAACTATTGATTCTTCTTGGGTATGAGGTACTTGAAGGCTCAGAACCTGTGTGATACCCGAAACAGTCTATTTTATAGACCTTTCTAAAACAGAAAAGAAAGGATACTGCATAAGGTAAAGAGAAAAATTTGGAAGTGACGAGTAAGGTAACAATTCTCTTCCTGTAGCTCTGTGTCAATGGAGAAGTGCTGCTTCTGGCCAAAGCTTAAAATCAGTACAATCAACCCAATACCCATGTTTAAACATCTGGAAAAAATATTTATAATTCTTGCAAGAAACACAAAAATGTTGATCATTAACTGTGGTTAGAGAGCCTTTATTCACACATGTACAGCTCCGTTGTGAATAGATGATACTTCGCTGCATACAGCCTAGTATAAATTTTGGATATCTATTAAGGTTTTGCATGTGTCGTTCACTCTGGGTCTGTTCCCGCTGACTAGCTGGGGCTGGAAGTACAGTATGTTCAGAAATGTTCTGCCGGCAAGTGACCCCATGTTACCTCTCTCTCTTTTTTAATGGATCTCTCCACTATGTGTTGGGTGTTCTTTTTTCCAAGTGTACTTTTAATGTGATACAAAGTTTCTTATCCCCTGAAGCCTCTGACACGGGTAGCTCTGATTCTTGAGGTACACTGAGTCTCTGATGGAGGAACTGTGGTACACTGTAGGGCCCTCCTCATAAAGGCCCTTAAACACAGATTGAGTGAAAAAACTGTGTTTGGAAAAAGTTGGCTACATCTGATGGGAACAAAATTGTGCGATTTTTCACCTACTGACACTATAATATTAATTTTATTTAATGGCTGTTACTTGTCTTAGCATATCAGTGTTTCTTGTACGTACAGTGATGCATTTTCATACTTTTAAAATGTAGGGAGAAATGATGGAAGCACAAAAGGTGATCCGAATGTCACTCGGCTTTTGAGGATTTGATTGTGCATCCTGACTTCTCTGTTTCAGAGAAGTAGACCCCTGGTTCAAGTGACTAAGCTTGAGCTCATGACTTACTCTTCCTGGAGGGGTAACTTGTAAGAGAAAGTTCGCCTTGACAAAGCTGGTAGTAGTAGAAGTCTTATCTCTAAGCACTAAGATCCTCCCATTCACCATCTTCTGATTAATTTCAGACTCTAGTTTAAAGTCAGTCATAAGTTAATGTAAGAGATAAGAGGAATAAGTGCTTCTCAGATGCTCAAATTTTTTTTTTTTATTGTAGTTTCTTGGTACCAGCTTCATCTAGATTGTGAAGGGACTGTAGCAAAGCAAACTGACTTGTATTAATTTTTTTTTAATCAGTGAAATTAAGCTGAGGGCCAACTGGAAGACTTCGGTTCTACTAGAATAACATCTCTGATTAGCTTGGGGCTACATTTCTAATTCCAGTGAGGGATTTTGAATTTTTCATTGGGCTTAATGTGCAAAGCCCTTAAATATTCTGTCATATTTAGTAATCTGAAATACCAGGACCCTGTGAATCTGTGTCTGAAAGGCTAAACCCCACAAAAATAATGCTGAAGTTTTTGCTTTAATATTCTAAACTAAACAGATGTTTCCCTTACTGGAGTTTTCTGAATCATTGCTGAGCAACAGTATGGTGTCAGAATATTTTTAATGTGATGAGTTCTCCAATGTTAAAATATAAATGCAGTATTTGGTACATACAGACTTGAAGTATTGACACCAATTAAATCTTAACAAAAGCTCTTTTTTTCTGAATAGGGTACTCTAATGACAGTAACGTGGTAAGATACAAATGTAAACAGCAAACATGAAATGGTATCTACCGAGACAAATTTAAATTGCATTCTAGCTCATGATTACCAATCCGTACAGCTGTTAGTTTGAACTCTAAAATCTGGAGCTGTACAATTCAGTAGGGGAAAAGTGGACAATTTCAACAGGGATAGAGCCATCAGTGAGCAAAATGAAATGGCTGGTGATAATTGTGATAGCTTACAAAGAATTATGTTATTTACAAAAGCTTCTTTTTGCATGGGATCTGGTGTCCTCTCCCATGAGCTTGCTTATAATTCATATTCCACTTTAATATGCCTGCAAAATGTGCTTTCTTTCTGTATATGTATTATTTTTAGGATGTTATGTTTCCTTGGTGCATACACAATGAGCCTGAAATCCTGTAGGAATGTGTTTAATTTGAAAGTTTTATCCTCTGGGCCTGGTTAATTCAAATACGAGGCTCAGAACAGTGCTGCAGTGCCAGCAAGAATGCAGGAATGGCAAATCATCTGCACAAAGGCAGCAGAGAGCCTGTGTGGCTGCAGTGCCTGTGCTAAAAGGTGCCAATATCCTAAAGATCTCCATTATGAAGCTTCTCTGTTCGCTTCTTTCCTATGTCAGACCGGTGCCCTAGTAAAATGAACGTTTGACCAGCTTTCCTTTCCTTTATGTCCTCGGTGTCATTTCTAGGGATTTCCTAATTACAGCCGTCCCAGATACTCTTTTATCAGGTGGCATGGTGCATAGCAGTGAGCTGCTCGACTTCCTTGTCAGTGATGCACTGCCTAGACAGGATTCTAAGAGGGTTTGATGGAGTCTTTTAAAGCTGGAAAAAATGGAACTGTGACCAGTATTAACCTCCACCCTATTTTTTGGATGACAGATAGAATACACTTGCTGAGTCCATCCTGCTCTGAGAGCAGTAAACTATGTTTGTGTCTGTAGGAATGCGAGAGACGAGGAATTCCAGCGTGCAGCCTGCTGGAAAGTGCTGCTGGCTCGTGGGCAGCAGAGGGGAATGGGCCTTGCAATGAGGGCTGCGGGCAGAGAAATGAAAGGCAGCATACGCAGGATGTTATGTCTGGCTTGGACTGGGCTGACGTGGTGCCTTAGATATTTATTTTTTTTCCCCTCATAATGCTGGAAAAATAGATATAAGGGAAATACAGAGATAGAAATGGAACAAAATTAAAATGAAAAGCAGGCTTTATATTTCACAGTGAATAGTTTGCAGCATCTTTCCTCAAAGAAATTGTTCTTCCACTAGAAATGGGAAGCAAGCGGCATCAAATTTTCTGCAGATCTAAAGTCCACTTGCATATTCAAATTATTGTAGCCTCTCCCTGTGACTCGGTTGTGGGCAGCTGTGGGGTGGGGTTGGGAGATGCTTTCAAGCAGCCCAACTAAAGGAGAATTCCAGGTGTGTTAGAGAAGAGGTAACAGTGGGGTAGAGAAGGATGAGAACTCTTGGACTGTAGTTGGCCGAGGAACATCTCTAGGCTTGTACATACTAAAGCAGGAAGGGAAGGTGTTTACTGGAGGGTTGTGTGTCCTTTTTACCAAGTACCTCTGGAGAGTGGAGTGGGTCTTACTACTTTTCCACAGCTGCTCATGAGCAATTAGAGTTTGAACTTGCTTCCTTTCCAGGAAGGGGATGCACTCAGGTCTTTCTCTTGTCTCTCTGATGCTAGATCTGTCTTTGAGTCGGCACTCAGACTGGTGTTCTTCTTGGAATGAGCCTGTCTTGCTTGGCTTTCGTTTTGACCTGATGTAAGATGGATTTCTTTCTATTTGAAATCTACATATATAGGCTCTATAGAGTCTTTGCCCCTCATGGAATTCACCAGTCACACCTTAAAATGTAGCCTCTCTTTTTAGAAACCGAAGTGTTTAAAGGCAAAGAAGTTCGTGTATGTGGGGGAATTCCCATTCAGTGCTCTATGCCTCAGCAGCGACTGTAGGCTGTCAGCTGCCTCATTTATTTCAGTATATTAATAATGCAAGTCCCTAAGGCTGATTATTGTCTCTGGAGTTTGTTATGTGCAAGTGCTTTTCTATTCCAATGAATTCAGTAATCAAAGTCCCACTGGCAGGACCAGTGCTAAGCAGCCTCTGGCGCAGAAAAGATAAGCTGTGCTTCTCCCCCACCCTTTATTTAGGCTGAGCCTTACATTGCCCAGGAATTTTTGTGTCTCTACACCTGACTTCCAGGTACAGTCTGGGTAACAAACAAAAGCTTTCTTTCACCATTTTAAATATTAAGAGGTAGAAGAGAATAAAATGGCCGTGCTATTATGTCCGCATCTTGCGTAAAAGGAAAGTGCTTTGTCTGGAGAGAGAATGGCCAAAGCATTCATTAGAGTTTATTGCATTCTTCAGTTTTCAGAAGTCTCGGGGAGTTACTCCCCCTGCTTCCCTAGGAGTGTACACTGGGATTTCTAGCTCAAATTTATTTTGCTGAGACTTTGGAGTCAAGTTTTTATATATAGTTTTTGATGTAGGACCTAATTAGGCTCTACACATCTTAATATTTTTTGCTACATCTGCATTAAGGATGGCATTGCATATATTTGCATACAATTTACATTTAAAAGTTAGCTGTGCTGTGTGCAATAATAATTTTTAACCAAGTACCATTGACAGTCAATATTGTGAATAAGCATAGAAAATACCTGAGGTTTATGGGTATAAGTATACAAAATACCTGGGGTTTACAAGCGTACAAAGAAATACGCAGGCGTACAACTTTTTTTCTCAAGTCTTGAAAAATACAGATTTCTTTTTTAGCATTATAAGTTTGATGGGATATTCCTCATAAACACAGGAGCTGGAGAAGCTTAAAGACTAGAGCTCCCACTTTCTCTAGAACTCTGCAAGACTGTCTCAAACAGTTACAATAGTCACCAAAATGTAGCCCAGCATCCGTGCATATACAGTCTGAGTGCTGTGAGGATGCTCAGATGTGGCATTAATTTCTGGAACTTCACCTTGGTCCCCTTCTAAATTTAAATGGTACCTCAAAAACAGATCTCTGGGAAGGTCTGAGGTTATTGGATTTCAGTTCTGGTATGTAAAAGATTGTTAATTACTAATTTGTTTTCAGAAATACTTCTAATTGTCAATGGTGGAAAATCCTGAGGCCATCTCGGTGTTTTCCCATGGAAGTGCACGGGAATTGTTAAATTTTTTCATTTATCTTGCCTTAAAAAAGGAATCTACAAGTGGTAGGAAGTCAGCAAAAGAGACAATGCAAGTTACCTGGCAAGGCAGAGAATCTCTGTGTGTTAACACTTAGGCCAAGCATTCAGTCGAAGAGTTGCAAGGTTGATGTCTTGAATTGTCTGTTTAAAGAACACCCCAGCAGAAGCATCTGTTTTATTCAGCAAAACTCAGACTGGATCCTTTTTTTGTTATTTATTTATTTATGTATTTTTGCTTAGGGGGATTGAAATTTCTCACTTCAGAATTATGATGATGTCAAAACCTCTTCAGACCTTCCTAAAAAAGCATGAAAAGAGCTTGGAGTCAGCTGTTGCTTAGGCTAGTACAGATCAGACAGAGGCATGTTCTTTTGAGGCAGACTTCAGATCAGATTCTCTGAGGTGAAAACTAGGAGTTGGACCTTTGTGCTTCAGATGAGTCGCACTAACCAGTGGAGTCAAATGTTAATTTATGTCTCAGCAGTTAAGTAATGGGAAAATAAAGTAGGATGAATAAAATCTTCGCAATATCTCATCTGCAGGCAAATAATTTTACTTCTTTGCATTTACTTCTCTGTCTACCTTCATCTGTGTAGACATCACAGGCAGCTGAGGTTTGGCAAGTTGGCAAGCTGATGAATTAAGGATTTAATTTTGCAATGCTGAAGCTAACTGGAGTTTTTCCATTGTGTTGGTCAGGTGCCTTAGAAATGTGTGTTCCTCTGTTAGGCTGGGAACAGAATGAATCCTCCCTTCTGCAGTATTCCCGGATAATGGGAAAGGGGTTCTAAACCATGCAGCCTTGTAACCTTTGTATCACTGGTTTCTTTGGTCTGTTTCCTCTACAAATTGAGCACAACTGAATCATCTGAAAAGCTACAAACTGGCACAGTCTTTCTATGTTTTCAGTGTGAAATCAGCACAGCCAGTACAGCCCCATGTTTGCCAGATGATGTGGCTTCAACAACTGGAGTTGCAAACACTGGATTTACCCACTGTGATACTGGTGTAATTAACAGGGGATGAGGATTGCCAGATTTCCTGTGGGGCTGAATGAACTATGATTCTGACTATATAGTGCCTTATAAAATCAAATATGTTTTATGTTAATAATCACAATGTAGACAAAAGTACTTTGGAAATGTTTACATCTCAGTGAGCGTGTGCAAGTCTAGATTTGCAGCAGAGTAACTTCAGTAACTTCAGAAATACTGAAGTTAAGTCAAAGAATTTGGCCTCTTTAGAATTTCAGTTTCTACTGCTCCTTCCTCTGCACCGTGCTTCAGTTACTCTGAAGACAATATAGCACATGCCTAAGGTGTGCAATACCTGCTTTGCCTTTACAAGTCTAGGACAGCACCCAAGTGTGATTCTTGACTCAGTTCCTGGATCTCTAATATTCTTCTGTGGCTGTGGGAAAACCTGTCTGAAAATAGTTGTGTTCGCACCGCCGCGCGCCTCCCCG